>BHFT01004298.1:0-18656 GCA_004320025.1 Laticauda laticaudata
TTTCCATTGTTGTCCGCTCTGCTTATGCAAATTCGGGGCACTTTTGAGAATGGATAACAATGGATGGAAAATTTTCTCGTCCGCTGTGTCTTTTTTACATACGTTTTGCATCCGTTGGCCTATGTGACAGGCCCTTAAGAAAAACTGGCAGAAGACTGACAGGACACATCTATGAACACCAACTGGCAGTTAGAGGCATGATGAAAATTCTTTAATTTCACAACATATAGACAGATTTAACCATAATTTCAATTGGGGAAAATGTGACAGTCCTAGACCAGGCCAAGTCCAAAAATGCCTGGGAATTTCTAGAATGGCACTCTGACATATCAGCCATCAATAGACACATAGACATTAACAACAGCTATAGAAAATGCAAAAGAGACAAATCAACCAGCCCAAAGGAGAAATAGACTCCAGCACCTCTCCACCAGTAATCAGCACTCACATCGGGATAAATTAACTCTAAGGTCAACTTCAGTCCAACAATCAAGCAAGCAATATGCCAATCAAGAAACTGTTAAAAGAGCCATCAGTAAACAGTCCAAATAAAGAATCCCTAAGACTGCCCCACCCACACAGACAAGACACCAAAATATAAACTGACAGTAAACAGCACTCATTACTGGCACTGAAGATAGTATGTAGAGATTCTCAGTCATCCAGGTCATGGTTGTCCCAAAAGTTCTTTTTCAGGAGGCAACTGGGCTTTCTTGTTTTTTCTTTGAAGTTGTTTCATTTCTCATCCAAGAAGCTTCTTCAGCTCTGACTTCAGCTCCATTCCCCACCATCCAGTCAGAGATGAAGAAGCTTCTTGGATGAGAAGCAAAATGTCTTCAAAATAAAAAGAAAGTCCATTTGGCTCCTAAAAAAGCACCTTTGAGGTAGCACTGGTGATGTTACCTAGTTAGGGTAATGAAATGTCTGCAAGAAAAGAAGCAAAGAGCACCAAAGGCCCCTCAAGATAACAACATAAATGCCCCAATGTGGTCAACTAGAATCAAATTCAGCTTGAGTCTTTATCTTATTGCTATCCAATTTTTGGGGGACGGGGGGACATATACAAGTGAAGCATACTAAGCAATGACCTTCAGATGAAACCAAAGTGTATTAAGGAAGACAGAACAACTGAGTGAGCAAAGATGTCTCCTTCCCAATAAGAAAAGTCATGGATGCAAATTGAGGGCAGGGAAACCAATAAAAACGGTATAATTTCAGGGTGAATGATGAAACATAAGTTGTTAAGGAAGAAGCAAAATAAAAGATATGTTGGAAGTTTTAAAGTCTGTAACAAGATTTACTATTCTGGCACCTCCTTTGGCTATGCAAATTTGGGATTCAAAAAGTTGAAGTTGCCTGGAGCTAGTGACATCAAGTTGCAGAAGGCCACACAGAGCATTGCAATTGCAAGATTCATATTCAGTTCAATGGAAAATATGCCTTTTTAGATGAAGGGCAAGATAGACAAATCAATTCTGAAACTGTTCACTCTTCTGAAGAGAAAGGGAATTAATATAAGATTTAAAAATGAGAAGACTGAATTCCCCTAAATTCTACATAGAAATAGTGGAGCACATTAGTTCCCTCACCAGCAGGCCAGAGATTCCTGACATTTGATTTGCATTTATATCAAAGGTATGTTTTATAACAATTTATCTCTAAGCAGTATCAGCAAGACATTTTGATGAGCAAAGGTTCCCTTTCTTTCTTATAAAACATCTGCCTATTTTAGTTGTAATTACTGCTAGCAGCTAATTATTTCTAGCTTTTGGCTAAAGCAGAAGTCCCTGCAATTTATTGATAAACTTCTATTTTCCACCCACATCTTAATCAATTTGAAGCTTTGCTTCCTGCTGGAATTAGCTTTTTATTGTTGATGAATATCCCCTTATCTTCATTTTGCTTGTTTAAAAAAAATGTGTGTTGGGAAGTGTTACAAAAACTCATTGAAGCTAAAGAAGCCTGAAACAACAATGGCAGCATTTTAATGTTCTTTCTTCTGTCTATAAAGCTGTATTGTGGGTTTTTGGATTCTTAGCTCGACTGTTCAATGCAATTAATTAAGCAATTGGATCTCAAGAGAATTATGGTGATGGAGAAAATAAAAGGGGGAAAGTTCTACACAAATCTCTGCACAGTTACAGAGACAACTCTGTACAGTTAGCAAACACAGTTTGCTGTGTTGTTATGGAATTCAGTAGTTCATCTCAAAAAGACTGCAGCCAAACTGCGACCAAGGAATAGTATCTTGCAAAAGCTATGTGGTTCTGTCTGGGGTTCCTCAGCTTCCATCTTCAGCTCTTGGTCTTATTTTTTCAATGGGAGAATATTGTTTCCCAGGCTGAATAAATAGTAGTTATACCAGGCTGATCGTCACAAAGCGAAATCACATTATGCACATTATATCAAGTGCAATAAGATCTACCTCTACTTTTTAGTTACCAACTTTCAGACATATTCTTCCACCATATGTATAAAAAGAAACTGTCCTACTGGGAGAATATAAGAAAATAATTAGTAATATTCACCTGCCAATCAATGCAGATATTACTGATACTATGTACAACAGGCTCCACTCCAGATACAACAGGCTCCACTCCACCTACTGGGACAGCCAGAAACTTACTGGATAACAACTTCAATCTGCTTCAGGCCTGGTTGCAAGAATGGTCCTCTACTGCTCCTCCAGAGTGTCACAACATTCCCTGCTTTACTGTCCAACCAACAGGATTCAATCTGCTCCTTAAGCCTCAATCGGATTTGGAATCAACATGGCAGGTGTTCTAGCCTCCTCTGTAAATGGGGAAAGTTCTTGTCTGTGGAATGTATTTTACATATTTTATGTTATATCTTATACAAATATTTCACAAATATAAGTTATGAATAAAGAAGGCCTATAATACAACCATAGTTAGCCTTTTCATGAAGTCCCTGGGAAACTCATGTTGCCAGAATGTGTGGATAAGGAAAGATTCTGAGTGTGTATAAATGATTTATTGTTGGTGATACCAGGTACAACATTAGTAGGTGTAAGGAATGTAGTGGATTCATGGAATAGAGAGTAAGAACGTGAAGTTCCTGACAAGACCAGGCAACATGTATCGTATGCATGGATTCAGAGTAAACAAATTGGGTGTAAATAGAAGACTGGAATGAATCCAGAACCCTGAAGTTCGAGATGACTCTTGTTGGAGCAGGGAATGCCCTGAGACTGATTCCCAGCCCACTTTAACACAGCCTGATCACCTGGATTGAGAGTGTATGTGAATATTGCATGAATGAGTAGCCTAGTTGGGCAGCAATACTTACAGCAACTTGAGGAGCCTTGTTGGGCACAGTTATTTGAATAGCCTTGTTGAGCATAGTAACCTGAATAGCCTTGTTGGGCATAACTTGTACGAAGATAACTTTGAAATTAGACAAGTATATATACAAATATAAAGGAACTAATTAAGTTTAATTGCCTGCTTGCCTTGGTTTTTGTCCAAATAACAGAAGAATAAAAGAAATATTGGAAAATTCTATTTTGGGTGGCTTTAATTTCAATTTTATGACATGTAGCTGTGGTGCTCCAAAGCAGGCCGTGCGACATATTATGGGCCCTGTGAGCGCATAGGGACTTTCTGTATGTGTTGACTATATGACTGCTCTACCTTTGAATTTGTAAATAGAGTTTTAAATTTGCTCACTGAGAATGTAACTGTGATGTGTTTTTTACATTTTTTTCACATACTAAATAAATAAATTAGTGGTTCAGTTGTTGGACTAGATGAAGGCTTTCTGCCTTTGAACTTAGCAAAATGTCAACAAAAAGGATAATTAAACAGAATTAAATAACCCCTTTTCTTCGTAAGGATTAGCTGACGCTCACCCACGAGACTCAATAAAAGGATTTCATTAAAATGCTTGTTTATTAAACAAATTTATATAACTGCTCTTCTGGTCAATGGAACTCTAGACAGTAATATCACACTATTATGAAATGATCAGAATATGATGCTACCAAAATTTGAAAATATCTGATGTTCACTTTGAATTTATGTGAGCCATAAAATACACTTGAACTTTGAATTCAGATCCAGATTCAGAAAATGGTTTAAGTGCCATATTGATGCTGAATTGGCCATTAAGTAGCACATGCTTGCATTTGGGTAAGATCATTGATCATAGGAACAATCATGGATATATGAAGAAATCTAGGCAGAGAAAAAAAAGGGAAGAGGAGGAGGACAAGAAGGAGGAGGATAAAATGCAAAAACAACTTGAGACCTTTAAAAATCTGAATTGTTAAACAAAAGTTGCACCACTCAAAACTAACCTTATTTTGACAGCAGAACATGTATATCCTTCAAATTTCAAGATTTCTTTAGCTATATTAGTGAATGTGCATTATTGTCATATTAGTCCCAACTCAAAATAACCCTGACTGTATTCACCAGGCCCATGTATCTAGAAAAGAAGGGCCAACCTGTCAGCCATTCTGTGCATCTATTAGTTTGTGTTACGTTATTAAGGGGTTTTATTTTTGAGTTTTGGATTGTCCTTTTTATATTTCTAGCCAGTTCAGTTTTGTTATTGTTTGTTTGTTTCACAAAATATTCTATAGAAGGTCAGAACTCATGCTTTGCATGCAAAGGTTCTATTTTCCATCTGAGAAATCCTGCCTGTAACCGTTAACAGACAGAATACATTAGTGCAGGCCAGGGATAAGCAGCATAGTGCCCATGATTAGCATGTGCCAAATACTTTGACTCATGAGCTTATTTTATTTTAAACATTGTTTTCAAAAAAAGGATTAAATGGAAAACCAACATGCTTTAGACATGTTCGTAAGTAAGTAAGTAAATAAAACATATTCTCAGAATTCAAAATGTGTCATTGCCTTTCCCTAAACTAGTCAGTGCTGCTCTAAGTAAAGTCCAAATGCTCGGAGTGTGGTGGATTCTCATGAAAACTACATTTTAAAAAAAAATAATGTCAGCAGAGGAATGGATGCATGACAGTTCCGAGGAAACTAAGACATCCTGGTTTCGCATTATAAGCCATGAGACTTCTCTTACTAATGTAAATTAAAAAAGAAAATGTGTTGGAAGCATTGCCACTGATAGGTTAATCAAGTCCCAGATTTACTCATATTTTCCTTTTTTTTTTTTCTTTAACAAAACTCAGCGTATTCGGTAATCTAATGAAGATTTCTGTATTTGTTTCACTATTTTCTTTAATTATATAGTCTCTGCTCCAAGCTAATTAAGTATGAAATTAATATATGCCCTGCAACAGAATGCATATTTATGTTAGTGCACCAGGGATATATCCCAGATCAGACTTCTGATTTAGCGCAGTCAGAAAAGATGAAGCACAGCTGCCAAACTCTATTTTCTATTCAGCATAGACATCACCTGTGTCTTTGAGAGAAACATGAAGAAGTATACAGATCAGTTAAGAAATGGCCCCTAGCTTTTATGCATTATATTTCAGATGCTTGAGAGTATATGTGATTAAATGCACCATTGTTTCCCTACAGTGTGGAGAACAGAATGGGGGTGATGGCCAGGACAATTGATGCGAGACATGGTGAGAAATGAAAATGTTTCTGAGCCCTGTGCAGCAGCTGGCAGCATTTTGGTTTGATTCTCCAGCCTCTTTGAGAGTGTGTAAAAAGATGGAATTGCAGTGAAATGGCATGTAAAAAGGGCAACGCAGATGAGACTTGGATTTTAACTCACCTGCATATCTCTCATTGTAGGTTACTTATATTTTGTTTCTGCACAATTCACTTCTTTCTTTCATTTGGGACCTTGCTTCAGACAACTCAACTGTGAATATTGCAAGTCACTTAAATATAAAAGATGTTTGTCCCTGTTCATCAGTATGGAAAACATTTAATAGCCGGAGTTAACTTTTTAAAATGGAGGGATATTGAAATCACTAATGTTCTGTATAAAATAGTTTACTCCAAATCCTATAATATGATTGGCTAGAAAAGCCAGCATAGGGATTGGTTCACTAGGAACCAATCCAAAAGAGCCGCCAAAAGGCGGCTAAATCAAACAACCGTCATTGGCTACAAGCTGGCAGGCAAGCCNTAAACTGTTGAAATAAAGAGTTTTACTGTTGGAACCCGGTCTACCTCGCGTTTTTCCGGACGGAACAACTAAGTAAAGGGGGGGGGGTTAGTGTTTTTGGATGGAAATTGGGTGCTTGTTTTTATTTTCAACAATGTTGTAACTATTTTAAAACTTATATTATTTCAGTCATGGTCAGATGGAGCTTCAGGAGCTGAAGAAAGTGGATTTGGGATCATACACTGTTCTTCCTTGCAGTTGGGTACTCTAATCTTCCTTCAAGAAGTTGTATTTATGCTTGTCTGGTTTTTTGGCTTCTGATTATATTGGTTGGCAGGGTGAAATGCTTGTTTCAGGGAGTACATTTTGGGCTGTCATTAAAACCCCCCATAGCTATTGCCCTTCAATTCATGGTTAATGCTTATACTGAAAAGGGGAGATGTCTCTTTGAGATGTTTCTGATTTGTGTGTCAAAATAATTTGACTGGGTACTATGACCTTAGTTGATGGAGAAACCACTTGAAGCCACACTCAGTCAGGAAATTATGGAGGTCAACTTGATTCTCCTAGAACTCAAACTCAAGGCCCAAAGGCTGGATGCTTAGATCTGGCCTGCAGGGCTGCCCTGGAAATGGCAAAGGACTGTCTTGTAGTGCCTCTGCCAGCAATAATGGAGCTCAGGGGGGGCATGCCCATTTTCTCTGGCAGAGCACTGCAGGAGGCTTCCCAGCCAAAAATGGAACCTGTGGGGGCCACCTAGCCACTACAGGTGCCCCAGACATGAATGACATTGAGCTGCCCATGCCCACATGGACATGCAACCCCCCGGCCCCCTGAGGTCAAACACAACCCTGATGCTGCCCTCAATGAAATTGAGTTTGGCACTCCTGTCCTAGAACATTTAGAATAAATGTGATTGCAACGTTCAGTTTAGTTAAAGTAATTGTCATGCCCTTGGTAGAGACTGACTCTGAGGGAGAGGAGGAACAGCCGAAAGGGAGTGGAAGTGTGGTTCCGGAGGTTGTGGAGGAGGCTGGGGAAGAGCAGAGGCCAGCTGAGCAGTCAGAGGAGGACCCAGGTCCATCCCCTATCCATCCTAGGACATGCAGGGAGGAGAGGAGAAAAGAGAGGTGTGGTCTACTCAGGAGGAGATGATTGATCCTCTTCATGGGCTGCAGCTGTGACAACTGAATAAGAGTACGGACCTACGTACGGGTGAACGCTGGAAACAAAGCATGGAAATATCTTTAGTTTATGGTTCCTTTCTGAGTTTGGTGTCCTTCCCAGTGTGTGTTATCTGTAGATGTCCTTCAGCCCTTATCTTTCCTGGTTTGTGTTGCTTTTTCCCTTCTTGTTGTAACTGTTTGTGTGAGAATTTTTTGGCTTCTGTCAAGAATATTCAGAGTTTGGAAGCAAAGTGAAGGAATAAAAGGGGCTTCATTAGTTTTCTGTGACTGTGTTTGTTTTGTATCTCACCCTGCGTCATCACAGTAATGTGCACTGATCCTTTTCTGGATCCTTTTCTTTTGGTGCAGTTCTGAACATACTTGAGATTTGCAGTATGTAACTGTCTTGTAGATTTGTTAAACATGAGGAAGCAGTTTTATTAACAGATATCTGCTTTATTTGTATACTTGTTAGGCTACAGAAAAAGAATATACATATCTGGACCAGTTGTTACATAATTCTGCTCATGGAAGTAGAATTGAAATAAGACTGATTTATGAAAAGTATCAAAAGAAACTATATGTTCTAAAGCTCCACTTGAGTAGGAAGTCTGAGGACTGAATTAGGATGAAGGTTGCTAACAAAATGTCACACCTCAAGGATCTGGCATATTCTTCAAAAGACAATATAAAAAGCAACCTTTAAGAATGAGAGAGGTTTTACAATATTGTGCATTTCTTTCAACCGTGTTTCCCACATTATAAGGCCGGGCCTTATTTTTTTTTGACCCCTGAAAAAATGGCTAGGCCGTCTTTTCGGGGGTGACTTAATTTCCCCCCTGCACTCCTCAGCGTGGGCCGGTGGTGACAGCTTGGTGGTTCAGGAGCCGTTCCGTCCACCCGTTGCTTTCGCCTTACTGCCTTGCGCCGCCGCGTTAGAAGAACACCATCAGCGTTTGGCGCAGCCACGTGCAGCCAGTCAGGGCTCCTCCCTGCAAACCGGAGCCGCTGGAGGAGACACTTGGCTTCAGGCTGCTCCCGTCGGCCGCCGTTCCAGAGGGAAGGCGCTCGCCCAAGAGGACTCTCCTGCTCTCTCTCTCTCCCGCAAGGTCAATGTCTGCAACTGCGGCTGAGGAGGAGGAGGCTGCAGCCAGTTCCTTCTGCTTGCTGAGAGGTGAGGAAGGCACACGGCTTTGCAGAGTATGCGAAGCGCTGCTCGCCGGGGCGAGATTTGGGGAACGAGAAGGCAGGAGGAGACATGTACGCACCTGCGGCTCATTTTTCCCGGTTCTGCCCCAGGCCCAACATGGCTCTGCGCGGCCCTGGCAGGATGAGATGGAGGATCCGGCGGGGAGATGCTGCGGCTTGCTCGCTTCGGTGGAGCGGCTCCTGCCACCCGGAAGTGAGGGCTCCGCGCTGGTCATACGTCTGGGCGCCCCAGGCTAACTGCGTCTCAGGCGCTCCGGTTTCGGAAGGTTTCCCGGTATGAAAGTGCCGCCACCAAACAGCAAGGCATCACATATCCGGGCCATGCAAGTACTTCATCCTGAAGATTGAGGCCCCCTCCCCGCCCATTCCCCCCTATTTTTGCATGTTTAAGTATGGGCCTTAATTTGGGGGGAGGGGCTTAATTCAATTTTATAAATTGAATGCCTATAAAACATGGTGGGGCTTCCTATTGGTGGAGAAACACGGTATATTGTGGAATGTGTTTCTGTTTATAATGAACAGACGATTGGGTATTTTGTGTTTAAGGATGCTAAAAAAATTGAACTCAAGTACTAACAGTAATAGTATTACTATTTCAAAAATTTGATTTTGTTACTTGGAATTTCTAGGGCCTTTATCTTTGTTCATAAAAACAGAGGGGCCATCTATCAAATTACAAGTATGTACACAAGCAAGATTTGGGTTAACAGTTTCTGTGATTGATGGTGAGAAAGGGTGGGGATTGAGATGATTAACAAATATTACAAGGTAATTTTAAAGATGGAAAGCATCTTAAAAAAACACACCCCAAAACAGGACTTGATATTTCTTTGCATGCTAATCATATTGCATCACTTCTATTTATCTACTCATCAAAAAGTACAATAAATTTGCCCTAAATACAAGTTATCAAGTGCTTGAATAATTTGATTCTCATATGCTTGGGAAGCTCCTCCTTCAGCTGTTTGGAACAACCGCTTACAGAGCTTTTCAGTGAGAAGGCCAGTACATCCCCCAGACGCCTACTCTGCCTCTATGGCTACTTCTAGAACCTGCAGTTGCAGTGACTCATAGGCCTTGATACAGATGTATGTCTGTGCAAAAAAAAAGCCGACCCACTGGCTTCAAGTGAATGTACTATTTTTTAAAAAACTGAGCTGTGTGCTGCCTTGGTGCATATTATTATTAACTTGTACTTATTGACCACTTTTCAGCAAACACTCTCAGAAAAGCTGATAATAAAACAATAAAAGCATGATAATAGCAAAGGTTATAGACAAATAACATGAGACATAACACTGGCAAATTATATAGGTTTATGCAGGAAAGGGGAGATATTTTAGAACTGGTAACGTTTATAATTCAGTTCGTGAGTATGTCAATTGTTGGAGGATTTATGGGGGCCCATAAATGGATGCATAAAGATATGGCCATATCACCCACAGTTAACACACTAGTTACGGAATATGCATAATCACTAGAGTTTGCCAGCCAGCGCATGGACTTTTCTCCATTATGTAGGTCTGCCCTTCTTAAGTTTTATTTAAGACACTGTTGTGATTAGTAAGGAATAAATTTCTGTGTCCCAAATGAAATAGAGTAATGAACAACGCAGAATGTTCAAAAAATTAAAGCCAGTAGGTAGGTGCATCAACTTAACAAATTGTTTTCCACCGCAGATCTCATTTTTTCTTACCAGTTTGCATTTGATTTAATTTTTGCTAATGATCCTTTCATCCTGCAATTTGCCATTCAATTGGATCTAAACACAAAACCCGTTTTTCTTATAAAAATGTGCAGTTGCTAGTACAGTTGTATATTGTTCTGGCATATGGAACTATTAACACTGTACATTTATCTTTCTGTGGCACAAGAGATGTGTTCACAACTTTTAAGTTCAGATAGAGGCAAAATATTAACTGCTACTGTTGTATCTCTGTTGCCTCACCATATTCTTCCAGTAATGCCCTGCAATGCCTTTGAATAGATCCTCTTAGTTTAAAGGGCAGCATTTCTGAACTTAATTACAAATTAATTTTGGGCATCTTTAGACCTGTAAAGCATGGGGTTTGGTTTTCCATCCTTGGCTGCTAGCTGTTTTTGGTTTTTTTTAACAATGCTCAACTTTTAAAATGTATAAATTATGATAAGTAATAATACATTGAGAAACAATATAAATTATTACTCGCTTCTTAGTGTTTATGTTTCCACCCAGTCCTATCTATTTCTGAGGAAGAGCTTTCCTTTTTTCCTTTTCATCCTTTGATTATAGTGCAAAATGAAGAAGCATTACATAATCTAAGGAACACTGAAGGATAGACAGACACAATAAAAAAAGCCCTTTCTGGTTATTAAATCTATGCTCTTGACTTTGGTAAATTTCAGAATTTGCTGCCATTACTTTCTGTCCTTATGTAAGGTGCAACTGCAGACAATTTGATGAATACGGGTAGATTTTAAAGCAGCATTGTAGCAGCAGTAACAATAGTAGTGCTTGATGTATGACATATTTGGGCCAAGCATTACAATTATTTGATGTATGTTCCAGTCGTAATCCTTACAGCCTTTCTTTGTGATAGCTCTGTATTATATTATCTCTGGAATTAGATATTTTGGAAGCTAGAGGGCTGCAAATAGAACAAGCCCTGGATGGCTTCTGAATTTAAGTTGGGGTCAAAAGGCTAGGCAGCAGAAGGAAAGATGTATTTTGAATTAAAAGCCATAGTGGCACAGTGGTTAGAATGCAGTATTGCAGGCTGACTCTGCTCACATTGTCAGGAGTTCAGTTCCCTCAAACCTGACCAGCTGAAGGTTGATTCAGCCTTCCATCCTTCCCAGGTCAATAACATGAGGACCCATTTTGTTGGGGGCAATATGATGAATATGTAAACTGCTTAGAGAGGGCTTTAAAGCACTGTGAAGTGGTATATAAGTCTAAATGCTATTGCTATTGAAAAGAGATGGGGAAAAGAAAGATTTAATTATGAGTAATGGATAAATGGCACTTGATACTTTCAGCCTTTCACATAATGTGGTAGACTAAACCAATTACAAACTTTCTAGCTAGATTTGTGTAATATGCTAACTTGGCTAGTTTATTGATACTTTGGTGTACTGTAATAACCCAGCCTGTTCAATGAGTTTATGTTCACATAAAAAAATGGGTTAGAGACTGTTTTGTGAATGCATCCACAACACAGCAATGTGACATTAGAGCTGTATTTCTTTTGCTCAAAGGTGTGAATCTACGTGTGGAGACTTTGGGAAATACAAAACCTCAGCTAAGAAATGGAATTGAGCACTGCTTCTTAGAGTCAGACATGACTGGACAGAGGGAACCTTAAGGGGCTGCCATAAAGAAAACGGGTCAACTTATTTTCCAAAGTACTTGAGGGCAGGACAAGAAACAATGGATGGAAACTAATCAAGAAGAGAAACAAACTGGAATTAAGGAGAAATGTCCTAAGAAACTTCCCACTGTATATTAGAGGTAGAGACCCTGTGAGAGCTGTATGCAATGAAATTTCATTTAAATGTATGCCAATTAGTGTAAATTCAAAGTGACAGTAAATTTATTCTATCTATCTATCTATCTATCTATCTATCTATCTATCTATCTATCTATCTATCTATCTATCTATCTATCTATCTATCTATCCATCCATCCATCCATCCATCCATCCATCCATCCATCCATTTATCTAACAGTGAGAACAATTAGTCGATGGAACAGCTTGCCCTCAGGAGTTATAAATGCTTTATCACTGGAGATTTTAAAGAAGAGCCTGGACAGTCACTTGTCTAAAATGGTATAGGATCTCCTGCGTGACCAAGGTCTCTTCCAGCTCTATTCTGAATTTAAAAAATTATCTTACAATGCAGGGTGTTAGTATACCATGTGGGGGAGAAGCTGAAATAATCCTTTTCTCGGTTCCGGGGATTTATAATATTAAAACAACAGATGAGTTCAAGGAAAAACAGGACTTACCTAAAGCCATTGAATGACTCATTCACTTAATTAGCATCCTACATTGTCCTTGGTTATTGGAAGAATGTTCCATCTGTACAGGAGCCATTAAATGACAGTCATGTAGATCTGAAATTGTTGCTGAACCATATGTCAAGGTAAAGCAACAGCAGCTTTTATTGTTTTCCCCTTCCTCCATGATCCTATGTTTGTCATAAGACCAAAGGGAAACTATGTCCAGAGAAGTAACAGTAACCAAGAATAACCCAGAGAGAATGGCATATATGCACCTGAGCAAGCAACCTGAAACCAATCAAAACCAGACAAGACTATATAACAACCAATAAGGAATAAAGCAGTTAAAATTACCACAAGGTAGCAAGTCATACTTTATCCAATAACAGCATGATGACAGCTGAGATGATATATTGTGTCCACAAGATAAAAAGGGCCATACAAGGATTAGTCAGGCATTCTCTCTTCTCCAATACCCCTTGCAATAATGTAATGGGTCTTGGTGGAAAGGAATGTGAGAGTTTGTGGTACTTGTGAAAATCTATCCAATAAATCAAAAAGTTAACAAAGAGTCTTGGCATATTGTCTTTCTTGAGCCTTTCCTAATATCTTGAAGTTCAATTTTGTGACAGGTTGATCCTCCCTGACATGCGTCAGTCCTGCTACACTTTGTTGACACCTTTTATCTTGAAACTACAAGTTGAAAACAAGAGGAGATTGGGATCACCAACTATGGAGCAATATTACCCAGAAGCTATTCCCTCACACACACTTGAAACACAGATGTGAACTCTTACATCCTAATATCCAGAGAACACCTGCTACAGACAGCACCACTCATTAATGCTTTCTGTAGCTGCAAAATTATGAGGAAGAGAATGGTCATTAGGCACACATTTGAGGCATTAGAACTACTTAAAAAGTTGTGGTTTCTTTTTAAACAAAGCCTTTATTTTGTTCTTATAACTGTAAATAAGTTGTAAATATTTGGATTAGATGTTTTCACAGCTTGGAGAAATCCTTAATGGATTGGCTATAAGCATTTCCTAATATTTTGGGTGCTTCATAGATATTCTACCATCAGGTGAAGTTGAGCAGATTGGCTAAATGCAAATAGCAAGTTTGAATGTTTGTTATTATTGTACATTTGAACAAATGAACAAAACAGCAGGTATCAGAAAATAGTGAAATGGAAGACAACTACAAAAACATAAAGTCCCTTCAAATTTTCTCGTGTTTCCCCATAAAACAAAACAAAACAAGCAAAAAACAGTTGCCACAGTTGGAAATATTTTCCATTTCTAGGTTAATGAATAACTACATTTATTTAATAATGCATAAGGACATATATGTTGTCTTTCCTTCAGGAGCTCAAGGTGATGAACATAATGCCCCTCCTATTTTTCCTTACAACCACAACACTATAAATGTGATGGGCTGAAAAAGAGGCACTGGCCTAAAGTTAGAGGTCCTTAGTGTTCCCTGAGCTTAGTTGTTTTCCTGTAGATATTTTATTACCCAAACTAGGTAATTTCATTAGCGCTAGTGAAGTTATCTAGTTAGAGTAATGTAACAACTGAAAAAAACAACAACCAAGCTCAGAAAACACGAAAGTCCCCTCATTTCAATCCTGAAGTACAAATATTCCCCTTTTTGGCATAAAGTTATCCAATTTTCTCTTATGACTAGAGATGGAATAGGAGCCAAGGCTCCACAACATCAGCCCAACATATTAACCATTATACTACACATCGCCTTGGAAATATCAGAAGAGCTTTTTAGTCTACATTTACAGTTTTCTGAGTGAATTTTCCAGAAAATATCCCATTGAAAGATACATTTGATAGGAGAACATGTTAATGGAAATTTGTTCCTTTAGGATTTGGTCTGTGTTGGTACCACCCAGATCATTAATGGATTCTTTAAAGATGCTCATCTTGTATATCAAGAAAATTTAATGAAAAATTAGGGATATTGAAATAAGTAACACTGCCCTTATATTGACCACACTCATTCATGTAGATGTGTATAATGCACCTCTGTACAAGGGAAAATCTGAGCTTACAATGTCCATTGCAGTGAACATTTAGAAGACAGCTAACAAAACAAAAGTCATTCTCTGGTAGATTTTGCCAGTCTGAGCTTCCTGATGCCACAAAAAAAATTGATAATGGCTTACAACTCTTAGTCTACGAACAGTGGCCTGAATACACAGGCTTCGATTAATTGTTCATCTGCAAAGTCAAAAACAAGGATATTCTTTCTCTTCACCCTCCTCCTTTCTTACTTAGATTGTTTTTCTTTGGGACAGTCAAGGTTCAATTGGTTAATGTGATTTAAGTCTGAAAACAGAAAAACAGAAAAGCCAAACATCATTACTGGATCTTTCAGTTGACAAAGACCAAAGAATATTCATTAATGAAGCAACATCCTTACACAGGCAGTGATAGATATAATGTATAAATTCCTATATGGGCCTATCTATTTTGTAGTGTTCAATGGGAATGCCACTAAATCTAGAAATCACAAATCTATATATGTTGATTTGAAGAAAAATATACGAATTGTGTTTCCAAACTTCCTTGTCATTTGGACCTGAGAAGGGCCGTAGGGGTTTATATCCACATTTCTAGAAGCCAGGAAGCCTACATAGGAAGTCTCACTGATTAATTTGGTTCCATGAAATTGCAAGTTTGTTTAGTTTACACTTTCATACTTTCCAGGGTGCACCAGAGGGGAAACTAGCTCCACGTAAGCTGGTTGATTTATTTAGTGAAATTAGTGAGGAATTAGCATTTAGTAAAAAAAAAATAGAGAAATTAAAACTCTAAAAAACACTGAATAGGATGTGCACCTTGCGTGTTATCTGTCAAGACTCTGTTTATGTGGAGCAGAATATCCTCCCCTGAATGTGACTGTGGTGGTCTTTGCCAGGCACTGAATCATATAGTGACCAGCCGCCACTTGAAAACTTATACAGGAGGAAAAGCAGATTTTCTTCAACTTACTTAATATACTTAATTGGGTAATTGGCCTAGATATTATTCTATCCAATAGTTTATTCCATTCTCATGAATCAACATATTTCAAAATGTAACCTATAATTTATATATATATAACTTCTTGAATTCCTTGTACCTTACAAAATTCTGCCTATTTCCATCATATGTGTACCATAGCATCTCGTGCTTTTATATTTCTTTTACTATTGTTATCCACTTATTTCATACATGAAATAAATAAAGATATTCATTTCAATATTATTAAAGAGTCATGCCATTCTTAGAAAACAGGGATCCAATTAAAATTATTCCAAAAAAATCCAGTGAATGATAAATTAACCACATTAATTCCTTCAGATCAGAACCCAAAAGAACATTTTTTCTTGTTTCACCAAAGGGGAAGATTAAAGAGTGTACATGGCCGTATTAGAATGTTTATCTTGGCAAATTTGTTAACGCTAACTTTGATTGTGCTTGGCTTGGTTTATTTTAATGGACTATGCTATCTTTTGTTTACCAAGGATTGACAATTGACCCAATGCGTCCCAGTTAAATATAAGATATTCTCCCTAGAAACTAATCACTAAAAATTTCTGTGGATGGCAGGAGCAACATGTTGCCATAGTAATGGTTCTTGTCTGGATATTTTGAGGCCCAGAGTAGGTCAGCTCAAAAAGGTGGCCATAATGTCCTGAATGGAAATAAAAATACAGCCAAGTTTTATCTGTTCTTTTAATATAATTAGAAATTTGGGATCAGATTTCTAAAGTTACCTTTGTATGTTGGGTGTAGATTATGCTAAAGGCACCAAATTCAAAATATTGCTGACAGCTTCAAAATGCTGTGAAATGTATATAATTAAAGTATAAAAAATGTATATAATTAAATATATATAATTAAATAAACTTGTCTCATCCAGTTGATAATTTAGAGCAGTGTTTCTCAATCTTTCAGCTTTAAGCAGTTCAGACTTCAACTTCCAGAATTCCCTCAAGCATGGAATTTTGGGACTTGAAGCTTGCACAGCTTAAAACTACAGAGGTTGGGATACACTGATTTAGACACATATATAAAGCTAACATTTATAAAGAATGATTGAGGACAAAAAGAAAAAAGAGGGCAAAAGAAGAAGGGAGAATAAGGTGGCTGGATGGAGTCACTGAAGCAGTCGGCGTGAGCTTAAATGGACTCTGGGGGATGTAGAGGACAGGAAGGCCTGGAGGAATGTTGTCCATGGGGTTGTGATGGATCGGACATGACTTTGTGACGAAGAAGAAGAAGAAGAAGAAGAAGAAGAAGAAGAAGAAGAAGAAGAAGAAGAAGAAGAAGAAGAAGAAGAAGAAGAAGAAGAAGAAGAAGAAGAAGAAGAAGAAGAAGAAGAAGAAGAAGTTAACATCAGGAAACAGATAATTATAGAGTTGATATTAGTTGCAGATCCCTGGAAAAGCTTGTTTTTAGATCTTGTAAACTGGCCAAAGAATTGAATTGTTATTTGTTGTTTTTGAGAAGACAAGAGAAGGTAATCAGGAACCTTCAAAAATTTTCACCCTCAACTCCCATTATTTCCAGGTAGATAAGGCATACTCTATACTATTGTAAACCATCCAAATTCTTTTTGGCAAAGACAGCAGAAAAAAAAATCTGCTTCCAGATCTGCTATCAGATTTGCTAGTAAAAAAAAAAATGCAGTAATAACATATTGAATTAACTGAGTTTTGACACAATACAAGATGGAGACAACAAAGTATATGTCTTAAGTACCTTTATCTTATATTAGGACTCGCCTTGACTTGGAAAAGTAGGTCAAATTTCAGCGGATTGCTTGCCCTCAGAATAAAACACAAGGGTATAAAGGTTTCTCCTTGCTCCTTTTTTACACTGTTCAAAAGGAATCTTAGCAGATTCATTTCTGAGCTTGTAAGCACTGGACTTTTCCTTTTCAACCGAAAAAGAATGAACTTCTTGAAATAAGCATTTCAAAAAAAAATTCTTTATTGAAAGGGAGTGATCCCAGCACTAGTCAAAGCAGAATCTAAATGCTCCCAGACATGCAGTAATAGATAAGGGGAGGTAGGACCCCTCCCCTTGTTTAGATGTGTATTTTGTCAAACAAAGAACCATCATGTTAATTCCCCCCTCCCCTCTCTGAGAACATGTATCTTTTGAAGAGTTCCCAGGGAGTATCTTCCAGAGCTTCTCCACTTGCTATCTCTTCAAGAGGTGACAAATTTCTGGACATCTGGCTCCCATCCTCCAGTTGTATATCATGTGTAGGTTATACAGATTCAATATAAGATTTAATATATTCATATTACATCAAAAAGGATTACTTGTACCAACCCCCCCCCCCCCGCCCTTCTTCTTCCATTGAAGAATGGCAAATATATGGATCTGACAGAGTTGGAAATAAAGAGTTCAGACAGTTGCTGAATAAGAGGTAAAGTTTATTCCGAGAGCACAGTATGCAAAAGTCAGTTGTCAGAGGTGATCACAATTTGAATTTCTCTCAATAGTTCTTTATATAGAAAACTACACACTTTGCTTCTTGAAAGTATACAAAAGTGCTGTCTATAGGAATTTTAAGAAAATTTACTCTCCAGAAATGCCACTATTAGTGGTGAGGCATCCTATTGTCAGGCCAAAGCAACCAGAAACACTGGTGAAGAGTCTCAACTGTAGTTTTATTGCTATTCAGTGATAAGAATCTTGTCAGATTTAAATCAAATCAAACATTTATTGTCAATGCACAACATGTGTACAATGAAATTGAAAATTTACTGCATTCCCTTCAGGACCGTAAGATAAGGCTTTAAGGATTCTATGGAAGGTCAGGCCTGAGCAGCTTCTTGCAGTGACATGACCGCAAACTCACTCCTCACTCTTAACTCCTCGCTCCAGTCTACTTGAGCTGCGACCTTTGCTGGTTTACAATGATTGGAAATTGTTCCGTTTGGATAATAAGGTACACGAGACCAGTATCTCAACAAACAACTCTTTATTTAACAGTATAGTGACTTGTAACGGAACATTTGCTGAAGCTGCGGCAGCCCTTCTTATAGCGGCTGATTACGCCTTGCGGCCAATGACAGCTCTTTAAGAATTCCCGCCGTCAGGTGGGCCAATCAGACTGGTGCTTAATTGCCCAATCTGAGAGTGGCCTTTTCGGCCAATCAGTTTTAGTTATTTGGAGTCTTCTAATTTCCATACACAACACCCCTCCCCCCTTGGTTTC
>BHFT01004299.1:0-11296 GCA_004320025.1 Laticauda laticaudata
GAAGAAAGTTGGATGTTTTTATGTTTTGTTTGTTTTTGTTTGTCCTTAAAAATCAATAAAACTTAACAAAAAAAAAACACCAAAAAACCAGGAATGTTGAGGAACTATTTCCTCATGTCAGCTAATGTTTATATTTAAAAAAAACTCAGTTATACAGGTTAAAATGGCTAAAATGCAGTTTTCACTGTTTATTTATTAGTTTATTTAAGTATTCATTTATATCACCATTTCCAGCATAAAAATTATATGAACACTTGGTTACATACTGCTGTTACAATTTATGGAGTCATTTAATTAAATTAGGGGACATACAGCAAAAGACTAGCTGAGTTTGAAGAAAACTAGTAAGGGAACTTCCTAGAATTTAGTGGACATCTGGAAATTTAAATTGATAATTAGTAGTCTAGAAAAAATTGATTATATGACCATTTAATAATTCTTACTTAGTGATTCTGTTTACTGAAGTTGAGATCTTACTGATACTGGATGAACAAACTGGAATCAGAATATATCTGTGTATTGGAGAAAGATGCTATAACTTTGATGAGATCACAATAAAGGATTTGAATTGGGGATTAATTAGGAGGAGGTGGTAATCCATCAGTCTTGAAGTCCTCCTTATTTTTAATTGCATTCCAAATCAGTGAGCAGTTATATACTTGATTCTCTTACAACAGAGAAGAATGTATCTAAACAACAACACTAATAGTTTTAAAAAATCTTTAACAGCAGTTATAAAGTATCATAGTATGGAGTCATGCTATTTTGTGCCTTCTCCTTCTTTTCCTATAGATGGCACCAACATCCTGCAATGTTAAACATAATTTTCAAGTTGCTTCTTATTTGGAATTTTAACATGTAAAGCAATTGAAGCAAGGGAGCATAAAAGTTTCCACCCAAATGTTTTACCAGACTGTCAATGTATGGTTTTATGGGAAAAGCATTCACCCATCTACTGCTGCACAATGCCCTTGTGGATAGAAAAGCAGTGCAATGTTTTCTATAAAGTTCAGGCTTGGAATTTGATAAGAATCAGCTGACTGTACTTGAAAGTTATCTTTCCAATTCAGTGTTCCTTCCCCCCCCCACACTTCCCAGAGAGATTTTTATAGTTTCCAAGAAAAGAGACAAAAAATAATGGTGAAAGATAGAGATTTGTATTCTGAGTTGGATGTGTTATATTGAATTGAGAGAAAACCGTCTCAAATGAATATTTGAAAGTCTGAGACTGTACTAAACAAAGATTTCATCTATAATATGTTATTTGCTAATACAAGTCAAAAGTCATTTTATCCTTTTGCATCTTAAGTTGGATTTTTATTCGTCATGCTAATCTTCTATGAATATAGTGCATCATTCCAAACCAAATTAAAATCTGAGTATATTCTGTTGTCTTTTAAATTTCGAGAATTTGCATGGATCATCATCACATGGGTTGCTTTGTTGTGACATGGTTCCTTCCTTCTTTTCTATCCCTAATTTCAGGAAAAGGCTTCTTCATCAGATGGACACAGTAGCTCATACCAATTCTTTGCTCATTTCTGTTGAAGTTAACAGCCTATAATAATCTGAAGGGTAAAGACATACTTCCACTGATATCGTTTAAAGTACTACACTTTTATAACAACACAAATCCTGAATTCCCAATAGAAATTCATTGCATTTTGAATACAGCTTCTAATTAGATTACTTCTAATGGCCAGAACTCTTCTGACATTTTCCCCAATGCCACCTCCTTCACCCTTGTTTTTATAAGATTGGACTTCTTCAGAAACCTTTCTGCAGATAAATTCATTAACTTATCTACATAGGAAGAAATGCTATGAAGATGCTTTGCAATATTATTGGTAGAATGCATAATGGGGGAGAAGGAAGAGTTGTAATGGAAAGAATTCTTGCCAATCAATTGTGCGCTTTGGCTGGTCCTTTTTCCTTTTTCCCCGCTGAAGATAAGGCCCTGTGGTTCCTCATCATCTTTCTACTATGCTTCTTAAATTGAATTTCTTTCCCCTCACTGGTCTCCTTGTCAAGTTACTATTGCAGTAAAAAATATAGAGTCTAACTCACTGAAAATATATTTCCAATGGAAAATGTTGTGTGGTCCTTGGAGGCAAATGCAGCTGATGGCATATTAAATGGAATGGCTTATCACATGGAAATGCATTGGCATCATGCCACTTCACTATTTATACAAATTATTAACCAGTCTATCCAAACAGAAGAAATTACAGTGCTAATCATCTAGCCATAGCAAGGCAGATGATGGTATTTATTCAGATTTTAAAAAATCAGTAATAGAAAAATTAAGAAAAGTCAAAATCCCAATTGTTTTGTCAATAATCTATTGACAGGCTCTCCATTTGTACAATCAAGAAAGAAATCAACAAGTCAACAGTAATTGGAATGTGATGTAGTTGAAGCACAACAGAAATCTGGAGATTTCTGTATCTGTGTAAAGACTCTAGAATGCAAATATTTGAGAAAGAAGGTTTGTGCTTGGTACACAATTTCTTAAAAAATTGTAGACCTATCAGGAGGTCTATGTTGGTCTTTTGTCACTACAATGTAGAATATATATTCATACAGAAGAGTTAACAATAGGTTCTTTACTGAATAAATAAATTGTATATTGTTTAAATTTTCAATTTCTCTCTAGCATACAATGTGCTAGTGTGCTGTCCCAGCCAGTCTATGGGAATTGGATAGTTACTTAGGAATTATGAGGAATTATCCCTTAAGAGAATGCATCATGGTAAATGTAGTTAAAGGTATCCTGGAAAATGTAGTTCATGTCATGTGGCCACATCTGTAATCCCAATTGATCACTAATTTGACCCTCAGTGATTGGGGGAGTTTTCCTTCTTCTTTGTTTGAACTTTCTAACTCATGGCAGCTTCTTTCTATCGCTAAGAGGATGTTAGGAGATAACCATATTTTACTAGAAGGCAGATATACAAAGGATTGGTCATTAAAGAAGAACTTCATCACAAACGTGAGTTATGAGGATACCTGATGAACCAATAAATATACTTTGTTATGGATGTCTTGTTGAGTTATCTATCTGCATCTGTACAGTTTACAAATCCACCTCTGTGCAGAAGGCAGAAAAGCTAGAGAAAAAATTCTCTGAAAATAGGCTCCGGTATGAGTCTGAAACGGTGGTGTGATTCAAATTTTTTTACTACCAGTTTTGTGGGCGTGGCTTGGTGGCATGGCAGGGGAAGAATATTGTAAAATCTCCAGTCAGAGGTGATATTTGCCGGTTCTCCAAACTACTCAAAATTTCTGCTGGCAGAAATGGTCAGAACCTGCTGAATACCAACTCTGGTCTGAAAGCTCAGAAGACTAAACCTATGCTCCTGGTGACCAACCCAGATTGGATCCTGCAAATTCTCATTATATAAAGAAAATAAGATGGTTCTAGATATTTCCTACACATAAGTAGTCCTGAATGTACAACCACAATTAAGCCCAAATTTTCTGCTGCTAAGTGAAACATTTGTTAAATTAATTTTGCCCCTCATTTTAAGACCTTTGTTGTCACTATTGTAAAGAGAATCACTACTTAATTATTAAGTAATTATTAACTTAATTATTAAGTTAGAAAACATTTTAAACATTTATCGGGCTTCCCCATTGATTTTGCTTGTTAGAAGATTGCAAAGGGTGATCATATGACTCCAGGACACTTCAACTGCCAGAAATATGAGTCAGTTGCCAAACATCTGAATTTTGATTACATGACTTGCATGGATGCTGCATTAGTTGTAAGTGTCAAAAGCAATCATAAGATACTTTTTCAGTGCCATTGTAACTTTAAATTGTTACTAAATTAGTTGTAAGTTGAGGACTACCAGTCACCATATTATGAAGCAAAGGCACTTGTTTTTTCTTCCAATAAAATGATTAAAGGCCATATTTACTGCAATTACAAAGTGACTATGGTTGATATGATTAAAACATTTACAGATATATAACAGAAGAGACCTTGGAGTTCTTCTAGTCCAATTCCCTGCTCAGGCAGGAAACCCTATACCATTTCTGATAATTTGTTGTCCAATCTCTTCTTAAAAACTTTCAGTGTTGGAGCATTCATAACTTCTGGAGGCAAGTTGTTCCACAGGTTAATTGTTCTAACTGTGAGGAACTTCCTCCTTAGTTCTAGGTTGCTTTTCTCCTTGATTAATTTCACCCATTGCTTCTTGTCCTGCCCTCGGGTACTTTGGAGAATAGCTTGATTCCCTCTTCTTTGTGGCATCCCCTGAGATATTGGAACACTGTTATCATGTCACCCCAGTCCTTTTTATTAAACTAGACATACCCAATTCCAGAAGCTATTTTTTATATGTTTTAGTCCGCAGTTTCCTAATCATCATCCATGTGGTTGCTCTTTCTACAGTGTCAACATCTTTTTTACATTGTGACAACAAAACTGGATACAGTATTAAAAGTGCCATTTTACCAAGGCATTATAAAATGGCATTAAAACTTCATATGAGCTTCATTCTATCCCTCTGTTAATGCAGCCTAGAATCGTGTTGACTTTTTGGCAGCTGCAGTACATTGCCAGCTCATATTTAAGTGATTGTTTACTAAGGACTTCAAGATCCCTCTCACAGTTACTATTGAACTAGGTAGCACCTATACTATATCTGTGCATTTGGTTTTTCTTACCTAAATATAGAACCTTACTTTTTTTCACTACTGAATTTCATTTTATTGGATAGCATCCAATGTTCAAATCTGTCAAGATCCTGTATCTTAAGCCTATGTTCTGTAGTCTTGGCTATTCCTGCCGGCTTGGTGTCATCTGCAAATTTGATGAGATCACTGTCTATCCCCTCATTCAAATCAGTGATGAAGATATTGAAGAGTACTGTGCCAAAGACAGAGTTTTGGGGTACCGCCCTGCATACTTCCTTCTGTGTAAATGCAATTCCATCGAAGACAACATGTTGAGTGCAGTTCATCAGCCAGTTATGAATCCATCTGGTGGTAATGCTATCTAACTCACATTTTTATATCTTATCAAGTAGTAAGTTGTGGTCTACTTTATCAAATGCCTTATTGAAGTCCAAATAAGTTAATTATATTCCCAGCATTTCTCTGGTCCACTAATTTTGTCACTTTGTTAAAAAATGCAAAAAGTTATCTTAGAGACGAATGGTACATTTGGATGCATGAAACTATATCAAGAGTTATCTGAGGAGGTATTCTATCAAAATAGAGACCTGCAGTTGTAGTCAAAAGCAGATCTGCAACATCTATGTTCAAGGTATTCTTGGACAAAGTCAGATCACATTATAGTCAATACATAAGCATTGAAATGTACATAAAGATGAAAAAAATATGACTTGTGAATGAACATCAGGGAAAAAGTTTTCTAAGTTGTTTTTTCTGATGAGAAAATAAATGCAGCATGGCCAGAAGGAGAAAGAGAGAACTACAGTATTGGCTAAATGCTGATTTTTTAAATATTCCCTTATTGTAATTTTCTGGAAACCTTAGCTAACTTAGGAAATATATTGAGCTTTGGGAGAATAGTAGTAATAAGGACATTGTGAAGTGATGCTGCAGAAATATTCCTGAAGTCTTTGGGACAAAATCAGTGGCTGTGTGAAAGTACCTATTGATGCCACTTGTTAAAATAATCAAGTTTAAGGTATGCAGTTAATACCTTGCTTTCCACTCATTGCACAAGAATAGATAAAAAGATGCAGAAAAGATCAGACAACATAATTATACCTTTTTTAAAAAAAACTGTTCAGTATTTATTTGTTTGTTTGTTTGTTTATTTATTTATTTATTTATTCATTCATTCATTCNATTTATTTATTTATTTATTTATTTATTTATTTATTTATTTATTTATTTATTTATTTATGAATCAGAGAGCTAGAATAGAGATACATTAATCCATATATGGCAGGAAAAAGAAATAAAGAAGATGCTGTTTTTCTTTTTTTCGTTTCATTATACCAGTGATGGCGAACCTTTCCATCCTCGCATGCCAAAAGTATGTGCGCTCACAAGCGAATGCACGCATGCGTGCTAGCACCCATAAGTCAATGCACCCAGGGGGCCATGCCCCTTGTGCATGCATGCACACCTGTGCATGTGCTATGCATCTCTGTACATGTGCATGTGACTCCCATATGCACCATGTGTTTTTGCACATGCATTCATCTCATGTGTGTGCCCCCCCACATGTGGAGCAGCTACCTGATGATGAGCTGGTGGACGGGCAGCATACGCACCTGCGCAGTGGACCTCCTGTGGGATGACGCTCGCCATGCATGCCATAGGTTTGCCATCACAGCATTATTCTATAACCCTGTACTGAAATCAAACATAAGGAGAATTCAAGGCCAGAAAAAGGAAGTGTTTCTTTACAACATAAAATGAAAGAACAGAATCCCACTGTCAGCACCTATGATGGTCACCAAATTAGTCAACTTTAAAATGGGCTTTGAGAAATTCATGAAGGATAGAACTATCAATAGCTATTAATGTTGATGGTGCATAACATAAATACCAGTTGCAAGGAAATAATAGTGGAATAAGTTATAATTTTCATGTCTAGTTCACATCTAGATCAGATCTGCAGAGAATACACAGAATACACTTTCAGGTGGTCTATTTATCAGACTGAGCAGGGTTCTTTTTATATTCTTAATGAACACATATCTATGTCCTTTAATTTAAATTCTTTTTAATGCATTTTTTTTCACCAACAGCTTATTTCTAGCACTAGAACATTCAGTCTGAACTGAAGAATGTATTGTTCCAGGAGCATCCATGGGAGGCAAATGCTATTTGCATGATCTTACTTCAAAATGCTTCAGAATGTCTTATAAAAATACACAATCAAGGCATTTGCATAATTACATCATCATCTACATATTTTCAATTTGTGTTATTGAGGTTTGCTTAAGATACCACTGGATGATAATCAGGGGTGGGATTCAAAATGTTTAACAACCGGTTATGTGGGCATAGTTTAGGTGGTGGGCATGGCTTGAAGCTCATGTGACTGGGTGGACATGGCTTGGTGGTCATGTTATTGGCCAATTGAATATCACTCACACCAAGGCATGCATCTCCTTCCTGGCCTCTCATGACTGTGGGGATGCTGCAACAAGCATAAGTGTGAAAAAGGGTCATAAGTCACTTTTTTCAGTGCCATTGTAACTTTGAATGGTCACTCCACACCAGCAAAGTACCAGCAAAGGAGGGGAAAAAAACTCCAGAGACATTCCTGAGAAAAGGATGTCTAGTCCTGCCAAGAATGTCATAAGGGTTAACAGAGAGGCGGTTTCTGTAAGCAACACCAGAATTTTTCCTTCCTGCCTTTCTTACAGGATTAGGCCAGTAATTTCTTCTAACAACCGGTTCTCCGAACAGCTTAGAATGTTAACAACCAGCTCTAGCAAATAGGTGCGAACTGGTAGAATCCCATCCCGATGATAATATTAAACTTAGAGAGATTGACTCTTCCCAATTACTCTTGAATCTGAAAATTAAGAACACCTTCAACCAAACCCAGAAAGATTGTGTTCCTTTAACATAGTATTTTCCTTGACAGTGTGTCTTCATTATTCTTTTCTGAGTGAAATATTGATAGGCTGAACATAATCCTGTGGGTTTTATGGCTAGATGGGTCTCCCTGGTCCTAGTCAAGCATTCTAATCATTATATTATAATATTTCTGTACTTTTTACATCATTTCTTTGAATTAAAGTGAAGGGCATCCTTCAGAAGTGCCTGCCTAAAGTTTTTTATCCCTATATATGGGGAACATTTTATTTTTGAGCCATTATACAAAGAAAACATCTAGAAATGCACTGTTGAACTAATGACAAAATATGGATGTTTTAGTAGGAGAATTTCATCAGTATTTTACCAGTCAAATTTTTCAATACTCATAGGCAATATATTTCTAGAAAAAAGCAGAGTTTCTTCTTTGTTCGTAATCATCCTCTAGTAGTCAGACTCTTGAAATGTGAGAAGGATCAAATATTCTTGTTTATATTTAGTTCTTTCAATAAAACAGACTTAACCATGCAGTTAGGGAGGAACTTGTTTTGGATTCTGTTCCTATGGTTCTCAGTCTCTGAAACTTTTAAGATGTTTTGTATTTCAAATTCCAGATTGGCTGCATCTTAAAATTGCAGAAGTTGGGAAAGACCTCCATAGAGTATCCATGATCCAGCTGCCATTTACTAATATAAAAGTTACAAGGCATCTGGCAAGGTTTTGCTTGCAAGGCAGAAAAGACAAACATAACCAGGATGCAGCAGTTTGACTAACACATTCAGTAACAAAGCATACAGCTAATTTTTAAAGTTTCACTATAGTAAAACGGAAAATATTTTAAAGAATAAACAATAAAAAGAGTACCTGTGTCCATGTATAGATCTAACGATCCAACTTCTAATCTGGTAAGAATTGAAGGCCTAATTTGGCCCAAGCTGATCTACTCTGGCACTGACTACCTACTGTACACTGGACATTGCTTTCCCACTCAAAAGTTGTAGAGCAGTAGTGATTAAATGGAATTTAGAGAAGACACCAAATCTCAAGAAAGTGGAAAAGAGAAAATAATTGAAACAACTTTTCTACTTATCTAGACAATCAACTTCATAAATGACAAATGTTAGAAATGGTCACCCCGAAGTCTCAAAGAAAAAGAACAAATAAGAATAAATAAAAGCCAAAGGAACAATGTTATTGCAACTCCTTCCTTGAATTCTTACCTCAAGCCTATAAATGGTTACATTGCATTGTTGTGAAAAACAATGGCATGAGGAATTTATTGTTAGGAATTTGAAGTCCACTGATATTTTCTTCTATCTGGTAGATAATAAATGTGCTCTGAAAACACTATGATATAACTAACATAACTCATAATATGGAGACCACTCTTGCTGATGAGAAAATTTGGCTTCTGGATGCAATATGTATTTGGCAGCATATGATAAGGATTCCTTTTTGTCTCTTGGATTCAATATAAGGTGTTAAATATTGTCTATAAATTCCAATAATATATGGGTTTAATTCTGTACTATAGGGCAGCTTTTCATAAAGGCTAGGTCACACTGGCCGACGGATGCAAAACGTATGCAAAAAGGACACAGCAGACGAGCAAAATTTCGGGGGACGTGGCTCCATCCGTTGTTATCCGCCTCAAAAGTGCCCCCAAATTTAGATACACAGACACAGAAAACACACAGAAAGGAAGGACGTGCGGTGAGCATTCAGCAGGGATATAAATGCGGAAATGTTCATAGGAAGCCTAGTGGATGGAAAAGCGATAGAAGGCAGACTGACAACAATCCGCAGGGGTTCCGGGGAGAGAAATAGCGAAGCGGACACGAAGCGGACGGAGCAGATTCAAATATAGCGCGATGACGCGAGATGCACCCGACGCCATAGGATGCATAGTGGAATGCGTAGCGGTCATCGCATAAGCGATGCAAGTTCACTTGCGCAATATGGGGAGGCACTGAATTGCGTCAGCATCCGCAGAAAAAAGATGTCTGCAGGCTTGCAAGCAGTCAGCATTCAGAGGAAACCTGCTCGCCCAGAGACATCTTGAGAGAACACCATGGGAAGCAGAGGAAGCCTGTCGCTCCTGCCGCCCTTGGCAAAAAGGCGACAGAACCACCATTCCACCCCCCTGCACTGACTCTGAAGCTTGCTGGTGCTTCTGCTGCTGCTGCTGTTTGCTCCTGGTGTTGCGCTGCGCTGCTTATCCTGCTGGTGCTGCTTGAGTTGCTGCTGGTGCTTCTGCCTGCTGCTGCTATACTGCATGGTGCATTCTACCTGCTGGTGCTTCTCCCGCTGCTGCTCGTGACTTCTCCTGCTGGCGAGAGAGGAAACAGTACTCACCATTATTCCACAGGACCATGAGGAGGAGTGCTCAAAATGGCTGACGGGAGAACGAGTACTTGTGGAAGGACAGTGGCCTACAGGCTCTATCCACAACACCAAGAGAAACCAGGGCAGCTGGAGAGGGAGGCAGGAGCCCTGCGGCTACACCTCCTGGGTGGTGGAAGCACATGCACTCCTGTATGCAAGCTGCACCTGAGAAATCTGGCAGGCCGCTGTCAGCTCACTGACGGGGAGGACCATGATCATTGGCCAATGTTGCAGGCTTCCTGGAGGGTGAGAGTCATCCACGAGGAGCAGCCCGTCTTGGCAACCCTCTCCCTCAGACAGCCCCACAGAGAAGCCACTCCTCGTCAGAGGAGACAGCTACCATGTCCAGGGCCACGGTGTCTTCTGGAGGAGCCGCCATTGGGCAGAGACCCCCCTGACAGCTGCACTCCCCAGCCAGAGGACGTGCGAGGATTCCCCTGTCTCAACACTTGCAGCAAGAAAAGAAGCAGCTAGCCAGAGAACCAACCCACCCCACCCCCAGCTCCCACCTCCACAGAAAGCAGCAGAGAGGCAGGACCGGAGGGAGCAGGCCACAATGTCCTCTTGGAGATCAGGGACACAATCAAAGCAGCACAGATCTTTCTCCAAGCTGGTTCACTTCGACATACCATCCTCTAACCGCAAAGCCCTTCATGCACGCCTACGTGAGCCACACCCTTCTAATGGAACATCGCCGAGGCCAGTACCAGCGTACTGAAGGAGAGACATCACAAGCTCTTGCTGACCACCCATCCATACCCAGCTTTAACCTGCTCCTACCCAACCCCAGGTCTGCTCCTCCCCCCAGAGTGATGCTCACAGACCTTTCCATGGATTTCAAACGCCCGCACCTACCAGGTATCAGCTACCAGGACTTCCCACAGCAGCAGGCAGCCCTTCCGCAGTCAGGCCCGGACATCGGACGCCACGACGCCACAATGCCTCACCTGGGACCCAGCTACAGACAAGACACCCCACCTAACCCTCCTTCCTTCCTCCACACAGCCCAAGACCCGTCATCAGATATCTAGTCAACAGTCTTGGGCTCACATCCCAGTGTACTTGCATGAAGGCCTCTACAACACTCACGGGACTGGTCAGCTCTCTGAGGAGCTTCCTGCACCACCATTCCTGTTGTTACTCCTCCGGGCCAGGCCACCCCAATGGCGCCTCAGACCACCACTCCAGCAACAGCCCACCTCCACAGTCCCTGGCCCCTTTACATCTGAGACCATGCACGCCCCAGAGTACTGAGATGCAGTGCCAAGAGACTGAGTTGGTTAACCTGTTTCACGTTTACTCTCTTGCTTTAGACACTTTACTTGGGTCATTTTGCTTTTTAATAAAGTCATACAGTTTCGTTATTAATTAAAGG
>BHFT01004300.1:0-55807 GCA_004320025.1 Laticauda laticaudata
TTTGGGGCACTTTTGAGAGCGGATAACAACAGATGGAGCCACCCCTGAAATTTTGCTCGTCCACTGTGTCCTTTTTTCATACGTTTTGCATCCATTGGCCAGTGTGACCTAGCCTTTAGGGACATTACAAGCAATGCTCAGTCAAGTTACCATGAGGTTGCCATGTAGCTATTATCCATATCTACTGTCCAAGGTCCTACAATATGGGCATGGGATATGGGATGTCTTGTCATTTCTCAAATAAAAACAGGTTTTGTCTATTTTTGGATTTTGACCTTTGGTTAACAGGCTAAAGAGACTTCTATCCTTTGATATAAAATATACATTGGGGATCGACCAAGAGCTGCAAACTGGGTACAAGCTGGGTATCAGTGTAGTTGTCAGAGATGGGGAGTTCTTAATATTCAGAAAGAGGCCTTCTTCTTGTGATTTGGGAATGTAATTGGTGGGATTATCCAAGCAATGAAGGTACACTCAAAGTTGCTCAAGATACCAAGAAGAAAATGGTGATAAACATCATTTCCATAAGTTAGCAGATGACAGAAAAGGCAAAATGCTTGACCTTATCATAAATTTTGGATGAGAATGAGCTTCTTTTCTTGCTGAGGAAAGGTATACTTTTTCTTTCTTCACCCAGAAGGGAAGAGCAAATGTCTGGTGTGGCAGTACATATCAACGAAGTTGAGAGCCATTGGCATTGACAATTGTTAGGCAGATGCCCACATGGTGGAGGAGGAGAAATTTAGCAAATTAATTTGAGATGATTTGGACCATTAAGCATAATTTTAAAGATCTAAGGAAGGACATATATTAATGGTCTGTGGGATATGCACACAGAAACACACAAAAAGACAAATTTCTCCAAAATTCTCCATTTTCTCTCCTGACCCCATAAACTGATCTCATTGTATACTCTTCCTCCAGGTGATTGATACTTGAACCAATTTTCTCGACAGCAGTCATCTGAGTGGTGGAGCTGCATGGAGTTTAAATGGACTGGAAATGCTCGGAGGAGATCTCTCCACATTATAATTAAATATTTGAACTAGCTGCTTGGCAGAATATTTATGTTATTTATTAATTTCTCTGGTGTTATATACCAATTATACATCATTTTATAAAAATTCTCTTTAGGATCAAAATATAACGTAAATTTCAATCCTTTTGACCACTTATTTTCCCAATGATTCATCCATATATTATAATAAAAATACTTAACTGACTTTATCATCCATTCTTTAACCTATTCTTCCATTTTAAATTTCAACAAAAACTTTACATATTTTAGCAATTAAATATTCATCACTGGTACAATTGCATTTCAAATTTTGGCATTCTTTGAGCCACACCAAAAGTCTTCTTAAACATTTTAATTATTCTGATAACTGTAAAAAGGAAAAGCATTGATAACTGTATCCTACTGCCATTAGGTGCTCTGTTAATTGAATTTTATACTCCCCTTGCAAATTTTCCAATAATTCCTTATACAGTACATTAACCATTTGTTTTTCCCTGTTGTTCTCTTCTGAAAAATGCCTCTTGTGCTGAGATTTATAGAGGTGTTTACAAGAAAGCTTGAGTTTATATCTATTCATTTTTCAATATGGCGCTTCTAATAATATGATTTTTAAAATCCACATTAACTTTATTGTACATACCATAAATATTCATGCCATCCAAACTTCAGGTCATGATCTTCTGAATCTAAAAATCTTTTGTGCCTAATTTTTTCATCCAAATCAAACAAGCTACAAAATACAATATCAAATTCAATAAGCACAATCTTCTTTTTTCCTTTGTATCTTGTAATGTTTTATATTTAACTTGTGTTTTTTTCCCCTTTCCATACAAATTTAGAATATCTTTGGCACTGCTTGAACAGTACATCAGTTGTCAAAACAACTATTGTCTGAAACAAATCTAGGTAAAACATTAATTCTGATCATAGAAATTCTCCTCAACAGTGACAGTTTTAATTTCTTCCATCTAAACATGTCCATCTTAATTTCATTCCATGTCATAACATAATAATTTTGAAATACCATACAATTCATATTTTTCATTATAGTACCAAAGTATTTTACTTTTTTTTCAATCTAAAAAGTCATTTTCTCCATCAGTTCTATTTGATCTTTTATTTTTCATATATTTTATAAACTTCATCTTCATCTCCTAACTCCTATTTACAACCCTACAATCCCTTAAGGCCCGGTCCCACTGGCCGATGCAAAACTTATGCATAAAGGACACAGCGGATGAGCAAAATTTTGGGGGTGGCTCCATCCGTTTTCATCCGCTCCAAAAATTGGCGAAAATTTGCATAAACAGAACTGAAAAGAACGGACATGGGTAGTATGTAGCGGGGATGTTAAATGGATGTTCATCAGAAGCCTAGCGGATGAAAGCGCGATGGAAGGGGATGACACTCTGAAGGGGTTCCGGGGGGAGAATTTTGAAGCAGACACATAGCGGAAGGGGCGGATGCATAGCAGATGAAGTGGATGCATCACGTACGCCTATAGGAAACAAAGGGGATGCCATGCGGATGTATATGGGATGCAAAAGGTTTCACGCACATGCAGGGAGTGTGAAATTGCGTCCACTCCAGGATATAAAAGGTGCAGCACGCACGCAGAATAGTTATTCTGACTCAGAATAGTCTCAGAGACTGAGTTGTTTACTTGTTTAACAAAGTTTATCTTTGCTTAAGACACTTAATAAAGTTTACTTGGTTCATTTTGTTTACTTAATAAAGTTATTGGTAAAAAACTTGAAAAAATGTTTAAGCCTTTCGCATGCTTTGTGGGATAGATAAGATAGTTGTGGGATAGATAAACCTCCAGTGCAGAGTATAGTGGGACTGTATGGTCCACATCCCAGCTGCCACACATATGGACCTTTATTTATCAGTAACCAATTTTATTCATTGATCAACACATTTCAACATGAAACAAAATGTTTATTAATGCCCTATTCATTGTAGGACCACTCAACATACATGGCACAATCTCATCAGTGTTATGCAACAGTCTCAAGGTAGCATCCATTAATCATCTATCATCCTGTCTTGCCACTTACTGGTCCAGCTGGGGAGTTGCACCAGTGTCTCAGGAGGTTGTGCTGCTTCTTTCCCTTCATGGTGAGCTCTATTGGGGCCTTGTATATCCACAGTGTCTATCAGGTTACGTCCTACCTCCATTCACCGGCTCCATGTCCCCCATTGCCTTGTTGGAGGTCGACAAGTCTGTTCTGCAACCACTGGGTAGCAGGTGCGCATGAGATTGTGCAGGATGCAGCAAGCTTCCACGATGCTTCTCACAGTCTCTGGGTCATGCTGCCAGGGTGGTGAGAAGTACCTGGAACCTGTTCGGCCAGGATGGCCAAAGGCATTTCCACCACCCGCTTGCCCTGGACAGCCTGTAGTGAAGATTCCTCTCTTCATGTGAAGTATCTTGAACTGTATGCTTCATGAGGTAGGTCTGAGGGAGAACACGTCATCACCAACGAATTGAAGTAGGGCACATTTGTGTGTCATTGGGTAGGGGTCTGACCTGAAAACCATGATGAGATTGCGTTCCAGCCATCCTTGAGGTCACTTGCGTTGGTATACCTGTCAGTCTTCAAGATCTTCTACTATCGCTTTGCATCTTTTGCTGTCATAAGAAACGGGGGGAGGGTGAGTAGGGATAAGTCTGGGAAGTGAGCTGGAGGTGTACATTCTACTGTTGTGTAATGGGGGGAGCATGCAATAGAGTTAGGTTTCTATTTCTCGCTTAGCTTGTCTTTTCTCTGCGCAACTGCAACCCGTTATCAAAGTATGCCAAGTCAACGGACAGAGCCTCATCTCACCTGAAGATGCCCACATGATCATATTCACAACTGTCCTAATTGGAAGTTTCCTCTGAACTATGGGGTTTGGGAACACGTTCCTCACCTTTGTATATGTGGAATTGCGCACCTAATTTCTCAGATCAGAATTTCTTTGGTTGCTACCACTTCACTTTCAGTAAAAAAGATATCTATTTCTTAATTTAAAGAGTCTAAGTATTTCTTTCTTGGGATTTTGAAAATGGAGCTCCAACCTGACATTATTCTTGAATCTGACTCTCCCAGCCCACCCGGAGAAAACACCCAATTTTCTCCGAGGGGGCCTGGACATCCATGTCATCTTCAACTAGTGGGTGCAGGAGACGTGGAAGTCCATTGGAGGGGGGCAAGATTCTTTGCTGGTAACATGAAGCCCGAATCGCTAGCAGGAGCTCATCTGGAGAGGATCCAGTGTGAAGCCAGATGGGTCGTTCGGAGTTGGCTGGAAAGATCTGGAGAAGACCCCCCTGCGGATCACAACTACCACCCGCGTTGGAAAAGAGGAGCCATGCCAAGAGAACGAAAGAGGAGAACTTCTCAACTGAATTCAAGCCAGGAGACTCCTTGATGAAGCTGTGAAACACTCCAAGTGCACACAAAGTTATGAAGGAAGGGGAAATAGCCCCAGCTAGAAGAAGCAGAGCGCCCCCTCTCCCAAAATAATCTAGCCAGCAGCAGCCCAGGGCCCTCAGCGGGGGTGCAAATTCCATAGAAGGCAGTAGAGCTTCCTAGACTGCTTGCCATTAGAAGTAAAATACGAGGAAATCCCAAAACCTGGGTTTTTCCTAGCCCAAGCTTTGGAGCTTATGGAAGAATAGGGGAGGATTTTCCCCTCAGGAAGCAGCCAACTAGTGAGATGTGTTACCAGGGTCTGGAGGGGACAGCTTGCAGAGTGGATCAGTACCTTGCCATAAGAATAATGCTCACCAGTTGATGAACTAAAAACCTGTTCATGACTGCACTGGCGGGCAGGCTTTGAGGACCCACTTGCAAAGCCAAGGCCCGTGATTAAGATGAAGACCCATAAATCTAGGGGCTTGGAGGTCAAGTGGTGACTACACCCAGAGATTTAGACAGGTTTAACTGGTCATATCCGAGGCTGTCCCAGGAAAGCGCTGATAGAAGCATTTAAAGATGCGTTTTAAATGAAGATGTGTGTCAGAGACTGCATATGCTAGTAAGAGACCAACGATGACGTGTGCAAGTAGTGGTGGTGTGGGTGGTACTTGTGGCGGGAAGAAGTGAAAATTGATTTAACCCTGAGCAGACGGCGGGGGAGTTCTTCGGGTGGAGCAAGCCCTCCTCCCACGTCTCCAAGAGGTCCCCAAAAACCTCAGAGGTGAGGGACTGGTGGCAAGACCCAACCCCTGGCCTGCTTTCGATTGTGGGAAGGAAGGTCACCAGGGCTGTAGAACTGCAAAGTCAAGCTGGGACCACAAGGGGCAACCAAATAAATTGGGAAGAAACCTGAAAAATCCCAGCGAAGGCTCGCGAGCAGCTACTAAGTCGAAAGAGACGGCATGGATGGTTGCCCTCCCGCAGGAGAGGAATCAGGAAAACCAGTATCTACCCTGAGGAGGATGATTTTCGACCTGCGGAAGATGACTTCCTGGGTAAGTCCAAGCAGTGGGCCTATGACCCATTCCGCTGAAGTTGCGCGTACCCATTTATGGTGTCACAAGAGGGAAATGTAGCCCCTGTTAGATTCTGGGTGCACAAGGGTATAATCAACACAGAAGTAGGACGAAAATGGGCTTAAAACTAAACCTTTGAAGATGCCCATTTCTTTTTTGCCATTAGATGGGCGATCAGTGCTGGAGGTTGCCCCTGCACGTTTTCATCACGAGAACCTTATATGAAAATGACATGGGAGAAGCAGATGAGGAGACTCTGCATTTATTGGTGCGTCCCTGTGGATGCGAGCAACCATTAATATTGGAGATTGCCCTGGCTCCGGTAAATGAACCACCAGGTTAACTGGAGAAGGGAGTTGCGCCATATGCATACCAAGCAGCCACCAGATGAACAGAAGCAGATCTCAGCCAAAGCTTCCAAGATGTCCAATTGAAATAGCTTCCTACAGTTACTGAACCCGTGAAAGGGAGGAGAAAATTCCCAAAGAGTATTGGAGTTTAAAATGAAGTGTCTTCAGTGAGAAGGCCTTGGATGAGCTTCCGCGGCTCACCACGCCACGAGACTTTGCTATTGATGATTTTGCCTGGGTGTGAGCTACCGAAATTAAGTCTTTATACTCAATGATACCACTGGGAATTAGAGGAGCTAGAGATATGGTTTATATAGATAAATCTGGAACGTAGTTTCATTCAATACGCCCTGCTTAGTCCGTAGCGGGCGTGAGCGTGCCCAGTTTGTTCCGTGAAAAGGAAGATCGGATCCAGAACGCTTGGTGGTGGACTACAGACAATACTTGGCTCTGAAGCTGACCCATCTGCTTTGAACATCCGATGTAGATGAACTTGTAGTCAGCATCAACCATTGGTCAACAGAGGATGTAATCTGAGAAAGCTCTTGTAGTTTATAATAAGTGGACCCTGAGGTTGGCTGGAGCTTTGCAGGCCATGGCTTTTCCATCTATGGCTACAACGGTTGTGGAAAGTGTCCACCTGATACCACTGCGTACCACTCTTCTGCACGTTTTTCTCCGCCTTGTTCAGTGGTGTGGCACTTGAGGAGCATCCTCCACGTATGCTTTCAATGATGGGCCTTGTACACTTTCCTGACCACTTTGCTGATGCTGTTGTGTGGCACCTCCAGGCATACTGCATGTTTATGTATGTGGCTCCAAGCCAGTGCCGCCAGAGTCAGTGCACACCGTCAGTCCCAGGATCTAGGTTGGGAGGAACAGTTGGTGCTAGGCTTGGTCAACCTGGGCGGTCTTCAGACACTGTACAATTCACTTCAAACATGGCTATGGATTCCTTCATGAAGTGAGGGAATGCACATAGGTCTTTCTGCCTCAGCTCCACCATCAATTGGTCATCAACTGGTCAAACTCATTCTTCTTAACGTCCATGCGGTTTGGACCCACACAAGCCTTGAACGTTCTTCCTCTTCCTTCTTTGTAAACTTGATACAGATGAACAGGTTTATGGTTCTGATGATGAATGAGCGCAGCTTGCATATGAGCTGTGTCATCATCATGCTGTGAGAACAATTGACTGTTCGATGTTGAAGACCAAGGACCAAGGGCTGATGAGGTTCTGGTTAACACCAATGTGCCTGCGGACTTCTATGACGTGAGATGCCAGATATTATTTGTCTCCCCCTTTTTATAAAAATATTGGTGTCGCTAGTTCCTTCTACATACTCTAGACATACTGCAGACATTCCTACATATAGAGATATACATCCGATACAAACATTTTGTCAGTTTTAATACTTTAGATGCGAGATGGCATTACGTCTTAATCCTTTCTATTTCTGTGCTACTAATCTGTGTAGACGTGTGTTGTACCTTTTGTTTCCTCCCTCATTCCCTGTTCAGGCTCTGCAGCAGATGTAGTTGAGGGGTTGATTGCCCAGAGATGCAGAAGGAGGTACGTGACTGTTTAATGCGATGATAACAGAAATTAGAATGTTTGTTGTGCCATTATATGTCGACGGGGATGTACATCGTACGCGGTGGAAAGTTAATCCGTTTTCAAAAAATTTTGTGCAGCTCAAAACTTTTGTGCGGATGAAAATCGCAGTTGGACGGATGCTCAATGGATAGACCAATAATATGAAACACGTAGCAGTAGTACACAATGGATGCATAGCGTTTTTCCAATGGATGGCAAGCTTTTTTTAACATTTTACATCCTCTTTGCATCCGTAAGTGCAGTGGGACCAGGCCTTTAATTCTAATTATTACCGTTAAAATCTACTAGTATACCAAAATAATTAATCCTTAATTCCATCTCTCTCACAGTTAACATAGATAAGAATGACTCAGCCTTCCATCCTTCTGAGGTCAGTAAAACAAGGACCAAGTTTGTTGAAGACAATATGCTGACTCTATAAACTGCTTAGAGAAGGCTGTAAAGCACTGTTTTATAAATATAAGTGCTATTGCTAATTGCCTCTGCAGAAGCTTAATTTGTGGATAATAGTTTTCCTTAAATTTTCACTGAAAATTTAAACAAACTTTAACCATTCTTACTTCTGTACAGGGGTGGGATTCTACCAGTTTGCACTTATTTGCTGGAACCAGTTGTTAACATTCTAAGCAGTTTGGAGAACTGCTTGTTAGAAGAATTTACTGGCATAATCCTGTAAGGAAGGCAGGAAGGAAACATTCTGGTGTTGCTTACAGAAACTGCCTCTCTGTTAACCCTTATTACATTCTTGGCAGGACTCTGGAGTTTTTTTCCTCTCCTTTGCTGGTACTTTGCTTGTGTGGAGTGACCATTCAGTGGCACTGTAGAAAGTGACTTATAACCATTTTTTACACTTATGACTGTTGCAGCATCCCCACAGTCATGAGAGGCCAGGAGAGGAGATGTGTGCCTCGATGTGAGTGATATTGAGTTGGCCACACCCAGCCAATAACATGACCAGCAAGCCATGTCCACCCAGTCACATGACCACCAAGCCATGCCCACCACCTAAGCCACGCCCACAGAACCAGTTGCTAAAAATATGAATCCCACCCCTGTTTCTGTATCTTTATTAATGTTAATCTCAAAACATTCCAGAGATAATCTTTGCTCCATAGTCATCCTTTCTCAGAGAGAAACTCATAAGGATGTCTAAGCCACCATAGTCTTTATTTGGATAGATTATCTATCTTTTCTTTCTTTCTTTCTTTCTTTCTTTCTTTCTTTCTTTCTTTCTTTCTTTCTTTCTTTCTTTCTTTCTTTCTATATCTATCTATCTATCTATCTATCTATCTATCTATCTATCTATCTATCTATCTATCTATCTATCTATCTATGTATCTATCTATCTATCATCTATCTAAAAATGTTGCTATCTACTTTAATCATTTAAATAACATAATAATCTATCCCCAAAGCTTCAGCCATTTAATTGGGGGTAGATGAATAATAAATAGCAATAGCAAGACTTATATACCATTTTATAGCATTTTACGACACTCTCTAAGAGGTTTACAGAATCAGCGTATTGCCCCCAACAATCAGAGTCGTCATTTTACTGACCTTGGAAGGATAGAAGGCTGAGTCAAACTCAGATCAAACTCCTGGCAGTGGGTATAGTTAGCCTGCAGTACTGCATTATAATCACTGTGCCACCATGGCTCTTAAATGCATAAATTAGGATTGTTTTTTTAAAATATTTTCCATTGCTCAATTGATACTCCTTCCCTGAACATATATACTACGAAAATCAAATTGATTATCTTGAGATTTATTTCTGATTGACATGTTTGGGATTCTGTTGGCATTTTTACTCTCCTATTTTTATTGTTAACCATCTGTGTTGTGTAGCTGTTAGCCAACATTGAGGTTTAATATTTGCTACTCTTTTAAATGATACGTACTTTTAATACATATAATATTCAGTTGCAGTATATTAGCCATGACACAGCACATTAATGCAGACTCATACTTTACATTATAATGTTCATAGTCAAGTATTTCTAAATAAGTAGGAATAAGTAGTATATAATTTGATATCTGCAGCACTTATTAACATTTATAATTAAAGTGCATGATCTTTGCTGTCATGGTCAAACTGGAAACTCTGCTTGTCAAATTCTTTTGCTTAATTATAAGGACTATGTGATTTCAGGTTATGCCGATTAATGCAATTAATAACACATTAAACGCAAGCACTTTACAAAACCATATGCACAGTTCTGCAAAGGTATGAAAACCAGGAATTTGTTAATGTTCTTTCAATTATTCTTTAGACAGGAAAATTTGGCTAGAATATACCACCAGTTACTACATTATAAAAACATAAAGTTGTTTCAAACTTGATGTTATGGAATGTGGTCTGGATTCCCAAAAGGGTGGGAATGAGGCTGCATTCCAAAGGAGAAAGAGACAGCAAAGTTTAGATAGTTTGAATGGGAGAAAGAGAGTCAAGACAGCTCTTCCCTAGAGGTACTCAGACTATAGCTTTAATGATTCAAATAGTTTGCTTTTGTTTGTCAGGATTCCTGTACTACATCTCTTTTGAGACTTCATCATTATTTCTAATTTACACCAGTATGAAATTAAGCAACAACAACAAAAACAGCAACAATGCTTGTGCATTCTATTTTTCACTTAGAAAAGACTAAAAAAAACCATAGCTAATAGTACAGCTTTGTCCTATTATGTTAATATACCCAGTGAATGATACTGGTCACATAATAAAGCATTCTTTTCCAAAGTTATGATCAATTGTTGTGTCATCAGAACTGTTTCCTGAAAATATGTCTAATCCCTGAAGCAATGGACAAAGAGCATATCCTTTTTTTAAAAAGCCCAGTGCTGCCAATCTTTAAAAAAGGAAGAGAAAGGGGGAAAATAACTCAAATATGATTTTTTCCTCAGAAAGATCAAATGTTATCTGAATTTTGTAGCACTATGGATTTAACTTTTCACTATGGTTTCTGCCCCCACCCCAATTATTCCCAATGACATATTTCTAAAATTGATATAATACTCACTATGTCTATACATCTACAGTATCTCCAATAATTCATTGGCAACCGCCCAATTTGTTCCGAATGAATATATGAGAGCCCTCCACAGTTGACATTTTAATTCATTTCTTGATTGTTCCTATGACACATGAGAATCACTGTAGTCACTAATGATAAGGATCCTCACTATTATTAGATCATTATATATTATTAAATTTGTATGAAATCACCAGTGCTGTTCATGTTCTCTACTTTTAGAGAACTTAATTGCATGTCAAGGATCTTCCTGTATTTTAATAGAATGTGGGATACAATATAAAGTTCACTGAAATATCTTTCGAAGAAGTCAGTGGTGGGATGATTTCTGAGCAGACCCTCCCACCCAATTTCCATCATATGACTTTGAAAAATTGTAATTTTCAGTATTATTAACAATGATGCTCTTCTGAACCACCTTATGGAGTTTTATCTGTGCAGGCCCAGCATTAAGTATGCTTGTGGAAATCCTTTGGAAGAGGTCTTTTGGAATATGTAGGAGTGATACAAAGCATGTTGCTCTGATTTGTTTTAGTGTGGACTATGTGGATTACTCCAACCATACCTCTCATTTTCATTTTCCAATCCTAAAGAAGCATTGGAACTCTTAAACAATTTGGAACTAGATTTATCTGAAGGATGCTCGGATTCACATAACTGATTCTTGCTCTAATCTAATAAGGCAAGAAGATTGCATACCAGGTATAGAGCCAATTTTATGAAGATCAGAATATCCTCTTCAGGTAAGTGTGCAAAGCTACAACTTTTCAGAATTGAGGAGAACTGTAAATATGTATTTATTGCCATTCATCCATTGTTATTTTATGCATATATTTTATTTTGATTTGATTTTAAACAACAGCAGCAAAATGTATGGCAGAAATGTATAAACTTTAAAATACAGCAGTAGAATAAAGTTTATTCAAATTTGTTTTTACTGTTTTCTATTTTAATAAAAAGATTAGATTTGAGGAAGCTGGACGAAAGATCAAGATTGCTGCTTTTGAACTTGGATCAGTGGTGGGATTCAAAAAGTTTTACCACTGGTTTGGTGGGCATGGCTTGGTGGGCACGCTTTGCTCGCATGCACACACTTTGCATGCATGGGCGTGCCAAATGCACACTTTGCTCAGGCGCAGAGCGTTCCAACTCATCTCCTGCAAGCCTGCACTCTCCCGGCCACTTCAGCAGCTGCCACGTGGCACTCTGCTGTGCCGCACAAAGCAGCTGCATTTCAAAAGCAGAGGATAAAGGTGAGTATGGCAGCCCGGGTGAGTGGACGGGGTCAACAGCAGAGCAGCCTAGAGAACCGGTTTGATCTCTGCTGCTCATCTCTGCTACGGCTCAGCAAAACCGGGCCGAACTGGTAGAATACCACCAGTGGCTTGGATGTTGAACAACATTTCTGAGATAGTCAAGAAAACAAATAAATGGATTATAGAATATAATCCGAACTGGTAGAATACAACCAGTGGCTTGGATGTTGAACAACATTTCTGAGATAGCCAAGAAAACAAATAAATGGATTATAGAATACCTCAATCTAGAGCACTCAGTCAAGTTGCAAATGACTGTACTTAAATTATTCTATTTTGTACACATTACATAAAGGGTCTCCTAACCCCCCCTGAGCCACCCCTGTGCAATCACTTAATGATCCATCTGATCATTTAAGACCTGCAATGGGGAGACCTGGGATTGTAGTCACTGAGTTTACAATGAAAATTCCAGACCTAAATATGGTTGTACATCAAGGACTATCTATATACATTGATTATATGCCATCAAATCAGTATCTTAGCAACCACATATAGATTTTCTATAGGATGATCTGATGACAACTTGCCATCTATGCATTCATTGCCACTATAATTGAGTCAATCCACCTTGAAATGTTTATTTTGTATATCTCTTTTGTTCCACCTTTCCCAGAATTTTTTTCAATGGAACATCAAGGTACGGTGGGGCAGAGACAAGGCCCAAGTACTTGCAGCCATAGCCAGCCAAGATCTCCTGATCTAGGTGCACCTAACCAGCTGAAGCCTCCTGGTTTACAATGGTGGGGAGTTGTAATGTTCTCACTGTCATAAGGGTAGGCAGGTAGCCAAGCACCCAAATTTTGATTGTGCGATTGTGGGGGCACTACAACAGTTGAAGCTTTAGGCGGGCGTCATTAGTTCTTTCATTCAGTGTTGTGGTAATTTTGAACTGCTACTGAATGAATAGTCATATCGTAAGGACTACCTATACATAATTTCATTGTTTAATCATGTTGTTAGTGATAGTTATTTGTACATCAGGGTAGAATATTAGTAAAGTGAGAAAACTTCTTTAGCAACTTGTATTCAATAATACTTGTATAAGTATTATTAATAAGAATACTTGTATTCTTATTGAGGAATATGTAATATCATGTTTAAGGGGCACCATAATTTCTGTGTACCTAAAAACACAATTCATTCTGTTCTGTCTTATTGTGACATGATGCTTACTTGATGCTATTAATAGGGAAGAAGAAACAAAAACTAGCTTTGCATACTCACAAAAATAGTTGCATTTGGTGCTAAATCTGAGGAAAACTTGTCTTGTAAATATTCAGTCTTAATAGGGAAAGAAAGCATAGATTTTTTTTCCTGGAGTATAACAAAGGCCCTGTCAGACCATATTTTGTATCAGATAATTGAGCTGATTACGCTCCAGAACTGCACGACTCTTAGAGCTACTCCTTTATCTTCCTTGTTTAATTTACAGTTCATGAGTTTTCTTTGGTCATTTATTTCATGCCCTTCCCTAACAAGACAGATTAAGTTAAAATTCACATATTAGGCATTTACTGTGAATGNAAGATCCAGTCAGGAATAATAGTGGGTAGAAATCATTTTAATATGGAAAGCAGGGAAGAAGATTTGTGGTTAAAGCTGGAAAGCCTCAAATTATGTTGAGAAAACAAGGATGAAGAGGCAAGAATAATAAATTCAAATAAATTTATTTAATTCAGAAAATCAAATATTAATTTACACCCAGGCATAATAATATGGATCCTGAAAAATCCATTTCATTGTATCACCCACATTTTCCTGACTTTTTTTTTTGAAATGAAATGTTTTAACTTGTGGAAAAAGGACTACAAAAGCAAGTGATGATTCAAAAGGATTTGATTTTTGAAGACTAAGAACTCATTCATTTTTGTTTTTAAAGAAAAGCCCAAGATGTTTCCAAGAAAATGTTCTTCCCAGTTTGGTGTTTCCTGAAATAATTTTATGGGCATTTTACATGATCTTCTGAGAAGCTTTGGAGAAGGAAATAATTATTTCATCTAAGTGTCTGGTGCTGCTTTAGGTGTACTGAAGCTTTTATAAGTTAAATAAAGCTGGAAGAACTTAATTCACCATCTAGCATATTATTAAGCATATGAAATCCTAAGCCACTATTTATTTATTTGGTTTTTTTGTTTATGTGTTTATTTATTTCCTTAAGGACAGATAAGGGCAAATGTTAGCCAAATTTCACTATATTGTGCAGTCATTACAGCCCCAATATTTTAATGGTATTTCATCGTCATTAAATTACATCACCACAAATTATAAGGATGGAATAGTATAACCAAGAGGCAAATTACATTGTAGAGAAAAGGCTTTATTTTACTTAACAAATTTATATAGCCACCCACCTCACAAGAAGTGACTCTGGATGGTGTACAACAAAGATATAAAACATGTAAAAAGATATAAAAAGGTATAAAACATATAAAAAAACAATCAATATTAAAATGTTTTAAGAGCATATGGCACACAAATGATCAGATTTGGGACTGAGCCACCTTAAGAACATACCAATTTAATGTTGCATAAAATTCCCCACAAAGACAATGAATGGCATATACATGTAGATTTACCAAGAACAAGTAACATCACCTACTTGCCTTTGACTGATCTTGAAAAAAAAAAAAATTGTGTCTTGATAGAAAACTACCAGGAGATCTCAAAATAGTAGTATAATCTGTGGGGGGAAAAAATCACCCCAAATTAAGGCAATGGCAAATCACTTCCATAATATTGCCAAGAAAAGTATACAGAGATGTAGTTATTCAAAGTTAAAGCTTGAGTCAAGGGAACTTTTACCTTTTATTTATATAAAAGCAAATAAACCTTATTTTGAAGGCAATTCCCTTCCAAAGTAATAGTGAAAAACACAATTCCCATGCCTGGTTTCCCCAGATTGTTAGCAAATGAGGCCAGATTCTACCTGAAAACAATTTTAATGATTGCCACTCATGTGGGACATAGGTATCTGTGTGCAATATATACTTATATGTGCATATGACATGCTTACAACACTTATGCATGTGTACATTCAAATCAGTAGGGTTTAAAATTAGCTAAGAGAAAGGGATAACTGCAGTAGGATGGAAAGAAAAGAAAAAGGTAGCTGAAAAAAATGGAAAATGGATGCAGAAGAAACGTGGTGAATGGACAGGGAAAAAGAAAGAGGTGCTTTTAAGGTACAGTTCTGTAGGTGTGCCTTGGTGGGAATGGTGTGGCTTGGTTGGCGTGGCAGGGGAAGGATACTGTAAAATTCCCATTCCCTCCTCACTCCAGGGGGAAGGTTTCTGCAAAATCCCATTCCCTCCCCACCCCACTGACCCGTTTTCCAGCTCTGTTCTCCTGTGCAGGGCAACAAAAGAAGACCCAGCCAATCAGCTGGGATTCGGGAGGCAGAGAATAGATGGGGGTGGGGCCAGTAAGAGTTGGTATTTGCCAGTTCTCTGAACTGAACTGAAACTTTACTTTACAGGAAGTAAAAGTTTGAAGGACCATTGCATATGGGATATGCCTTCAAATAACCTTTATCATTTGGCAGTAAGTGGGAGGTCATCTACATATCTGGCAATTCAGCTACCTTTTATCTGGTGGTCTATCCTAGCTTATCTGTGCTGTATACCTTAAAGCCTACGCTCTTCCACTCATACATCTCTGATTTATTGCAATCCTATTCATACATTTGTTTTCACTTATGTCTCCAGTGATTCTTAGGGTCACTTTGTACTTCAGTAAACACTTAAACACGTCTACACTGTTTGGCTGTATGATTGTGCTCATTAGCCCAACCTCCCTTGAGAAATGGCTCTATTAATAAGCTGAAGTGTGAATATCCAACCATCCAATTTGGACATTTCAAAAAACATTCATGCTCCGTTTAAGCAAACCTGTTAAAAAAACTGTCCCGAACATTTATGGTTTCCCTTAAATTTCCTAAATTTTAATTTAAAATGACTAGCCTACATTGAAAGAGAGCAATGTCTCCCTGCTAAGTTCCTCCTTTATATAATAAAGATGCAGCTGACTTGTCATCACTTAAAGCTGGCATTTTCTGCTACCATAGCATCATTTTATTTGATTTAATAGAATCTAATGGGGAAGGTCTTGGAGGACTTTCAAATGGCTTCAAGTGTGAACCAGAGCTGCTAAAGCCGTAAGGTAGCAGATATAATGAGGACACTGCTACATATGTACTCTCAATCTGAATCACACCACCAAGGTACTTAAAATTAGCCTCGGAATGGAAGGCTGTGCTTAAATAAATAGCAGAGAATTATCTCCTTGGAGGTGCAAGCAACTAACAAACAAAGCTTTAAAGATTCAAACATAGCAAACATTTCCTGTGAAATCCTACATGGCATAGGCCTTAATTACTCAAGGGATTAATAACTTTCATAACATTGCCTGGCTTATCCGATCCTGCAGGGTTGTCAGTCTGATTTCCTTCAAATAAAGAAGGTAATCTGTGTGAATGGGTATCAAATTCATGGTGTCACATTGCCATCACACAAAGTTTCATGACGTTTTTCCCATTCATGGAGCTGGGGTAGGTGTGGCTGATGTATGACCAGCCCATGGGCTGCCAGTCTGACGGCCCTGATTGGGGATTGCTAAAGCATACCTTCTTGGTAGCAGTGCCTATCTTCTGGAACTTGATTCCTTCTAATACCTGGATTGCTCAGCTGCTGTTGAGGAGAACAGTGAAGACCTGGCCCTTCAACCAGGCCTTTGATGGTGGAGAATGAGGCCCCTCTCTTCATTCTGTTTTCCCCATTTTAACTTTATTTTTTATGCTTTATGGATTTTATTATAATTTATTTGATTGTTGTGAGCCACCTAATGTCACTGACAGTCAAATGGCATACCTGTTTAATGAAATATGATTGCTTATACAGTCAGCCAGATATTTAGGCTGTATTGGTATTTTATCCTTCTATTGAATCCTTCCCAAGGACCTCGGATGCGTGGATGTTGTTGTTTGATCGCTTTAAAAGTATAGTTTTAGGATGTAAGCTGTTTCAAGTAAAGCTGCCTTTTGCAATTAACTAATGGAAATTTTGTTAATGCTAATTATGTTCAATGGGGCTCCACATTGTTTTGGGATTGCACCAAAAGTCCCTATTTCTATTGGTACTATATTTGCTTTCTTTTTGTCACATTTACTTCTATTTGCAGTTCTTTTCGTTTTATGGTTTTCTCTAGTTCTTTCTCTTCTCTTATGATGTCTCCAAGTACTGCAACATGCACTGTCTAGGCCAGGGATGTCAAACTGGCGGCCTAAAGGCCTGATGCATCACGCACAGGCCACGCCCACTCTAGCTCCATGAATGGGGAAAATGTCACAAAACATCATGTGATGGCAACGTGATGCAGTGAGTTTGACACCTGTAGTCTAGACTTTTTCTTTAGTTTTTCTTATCGGCAATTGTTAAGGCTGGGCTACTATGTGGCACGTGTTTGTCTGTTTCAGTTCTAAAATCCCAGAGCACTTTAGCTTCTTCATTTTCTATTACTACCTCTGATTTTATGGCCCCACTATTTCTTGCTTGCAAGCAAGTGACATTTCTTGCAGATATTCCAATGCAGCGCTGTTGCTATTTTGTCATGCCTTCTGTGCAATCTTAATTAATATGATTATTATTATGGTTGGTCATATAGTTAGCCAGATGTTTAGACTGGGATTATAGTTATTCCCACCCTATTCTTTAATATAATTATTTCAATGTTGAAATTGCAGTATTAATTCCTGTATTTTTATAAGGGATCCCTGAGCAGTTTATGAAAGAATATATGAATACTCTTAAAAATAAGATATATTAATAAATATCCAAGGAAAATAAATAAAATCAAATATATAACATCTTATATTTCAACACAGTGTAAACATTTTAAGATAAAATTAAACTAAACTATCATTGTTTTTAGATAATTTTCCTGATCAGATTGTGAAATCCGTAGAGAAGATGATGTTACTATCTTCTATAAAACGTCCTTATATCTAAAAAACATCCAAGTTACCCAAGAGCTTGCTCTTCCTGAGACCATCATCTGTGAACTATCCCTTAAATATCACATTTGATTCTTACTATGTTACAGATATAGACATCGAACAGTAAACAAGTAAATTCACGACTAACATGGGCAACATTCCTGCACACGCTTTTATCTTATTCTTGGTGAACTTCAATCTACCTATATTAACTGGACCCTAAACGAATGTACAACTGAACCCCATATGATGCAACCTTCTACGATGCTGTTACAAAACTGGACTGGAACAATTAGTAACCAATAATACTAGAGTTTACATCTGCCTCGATCTCATCTTCCTGCAAATTAGTTGGAATTCAATTTATGGATTCAAAATAAAAGAACTATCTTTTCCACATGACAACAATCTGATTGACTTGTTTCAACATATGCCCACACAAAAATCATACACAATGTGTAATCCCAATTAAAACTTCAAAAAAAGGCAACTATGATCTTGTAGACAACAATCTCTCATCTCTTGATGTGCAATCTCTGTTTACTGGAATGCTCATACTGTGCAGACTACCACAACATATTCTTTACTTGAAGTCAAAAGAGTCATCAAACTATACTGTACCAATAACAACTCCAAGAACAAACAAAAAAAAACAGATTACCCATAACAATGAGGAAACTTCAGTCCAAAAAGAGACATCATGCTGGTGGAAAAACAAAACTGGTCACAATTTGCAATTTCAAAAGCCGATACAAAAATTTATCGCCACCAGATAAAAAACTTGAATCACCAACTCGTTCCAGCATGGTTAAACAAGAGGAAAACTTCTACGCTACCAATTCCACCACGCTTTTTACAATTTTGTAAAACAACAATACTAAAAGACTCAAGCGTTATCCCACCCCTGAAAGGATCTAATGGTAAAGACTGCAACGACGAATCACCGTTAAAGCCAAACCTCTTAATACATTCTTTGCTCAAATATTTGTAAACAGCAATGGATCATGCCAGTATTCCTAGCCGAACCACCAGAAAATTTAAATGATCTAATTACATAATCGATGTTACAGAAGACATGTTGACAAAAAGCACTAAGCAATCTAAAACAGCCATCTATTGGACCGGATGGAACTATGTGAGTGCCTACTTCTTAAAAACTCACCCACTGCCATAACAGAACCTGTAAGCATAAGCTTTGAAAAATCTTCAGGACCAGCTCTGCCTAACCTACTGTTCCACAAGGCATGGTCATCCCCATCTTCACAAAAAATGGGAGACCCCAGCCTTGTGAAAATAACAGACCAATTCCTCTATCTGATGTCACCTGGTGTCAGGGAATCATTCATTAAACCAATTCCAATCATCTCATCCACTTAGAGACAAAACAACCTACTCTCTAATAAACCAATTTGGTTTCAGAAAAAAAGATCTGTATCGTGCTATCTCGGTACACTGCAAACATATGGCACGATCAGGCAAAAACAATAGTACACAATCTACATAGACTGTCTGTAAACGCCCTTTGTATTTCAGTAAGTACACACACGACTACTCCTTAAAACTAAAATCTTACTGGTATCCTGTGACAGCTCTGATGAACTGGAGGATAGTAAAGCATTCCTGTCAAACAGACAAAAAATGGGCCAAAAAATTGTGTCTGATCAAATTCCTGGATGGTCAACAGGGTGCATCCCCATAGGCAGCTGCTTACTAGGAACCAACTCTCATTATACTCTACATAAATGAACCTGCTGTGTCACGAATTAGAACAACTGCATCCTCTTCACAGATGATGTAAGCTTGGTTCAATACCACAGACGAGATATTGCTTACCCTTCAAAAAGATCTTGACTTAATGTATCAGAATGGTCAAACCAAAATGCAACTTCAAATCTCAATAAATACAATGCTCTGTCGTTTACATGTGGAAAAAACATCAGAAATAACATACCAAGCTGAATAGTCCAAGATCTAATGATCTAAGCGCTAGAGCCCACTGTAACAAAGCCAAACAAGACAATAAGAGTTGTGTAACCTAATCTTACGTAGCTTTTTGTCTGGTAAAAATCACTCTACTAATAACGCATACAAAACATTTGCTAGGAACCAATACTCGAATACAGCTCTATCAGTCGCGAACCCACATTACGTATCGATGATTAGCACAGTAGAGAAGTCCAGACCATATTTCCAGACAGAGTTCTCCACTCCCTTCTTATCGTTGTTTAGAATACCTGATGGCACCAGACTTTGAAAATTCGAGACCTAGAAAACCTTGAATCTACAGCGTCTTCGGTCCGATCTAAGTATGGTATAAAAAAATCATACATTGCAATGACTTACCTGTCAATGAATACTTCAGCTTTCATCCCATAACAACCACAAGAGCACCAATGAGATACAAAGGTTTAAGACACAAAACTTGATTGCAGGAAATACGACTTCAGCAACAGAGTGGTCAATATCTGGAATACTCTACCTGACTCTGTGATTTCTTCCCCGAACCCCAAAAACTTTAACCTTAGACTCTCTCCTATTGACCTCACCCCTTTCCTAAGAGGTCTGTAGGGGGCACGCATAAGCACACCAACATGCCTACGGCACCTGTCCTATTGTTTCTTTTATTTTTCTTATATGTACCCATTTCATGCATTCATAACTATGTATATACTTATAGCTATTATCTTATAAGCGAAATCTTCCAACAGAACCAAACTTTAATGATGAAGTGAGAAAATTCTATCACATAAAAAGCAATAATGTTTGAAATGTACCATGAGCTGAGTGCATTATAGAACCCTAAGCATTACTCCAAGGTCCGAAATACCATATATTCAATAAGACAAAACCTAATGGAGAATGGGCAAGTCCGTTAACCTGAGACCATGTCACTTTCCTCAATGTTCATTTATAAAATAATTTTTGTTAGTGTCTTGTTAAATATGATCTGGATGGTATGGCAATAATGTGGAATTATGGCTAGAACAAAAATGGGACTCAAGGAATGTTCATTCCTCGTTCTTCATCAAAAAGGAGTGAAGTATTCAATGAGGATGCTTTCAGATTCAGTCTCTTCACTTTTTATTGATAACTATAATGATGAATTTTGTTTTGTTTATTTATTTTTATCCTGACTATTGTTTTTTATAATTAATTCAAGGTGTTGAATATACTTAATGCTCCTCCCTCCTCCTGATTTCCTCACAACAACAACCATAGGAGGCGAGTTGGGATGAAAGAGAGGGATTGGTGAAAAATCACCCAACCAGGTATCGTGCCTAAGGTAGGACTAGAACTCACAGGCTCCTGGTTTGTGGTCTAATGCCTTAAGTGTTAGAGAAAACTGGAAGGAAGGTTTATTGGGTATCTAATGACAAAAACAAAGAGGCTTAGAATGAAATAATATTCAAAATGATCTTTATAATGAGAAAAGATGTTGAATGCAACAGAATGAATTTTTAATAGAAAAAGATTCTATTTTTCCTCAATGAGGCGCTCCTCATTTAGGAAAAACAAAAACAAAAGCAAATGCTCATACAGGTAGGGGTAAAAACATGATTTAGTAAGAGTATTTGGAAGTCCTATCAACTGGAACAGTAGTTGATAACAAGCTGAATATGAATCAACAGGGTAATATAGTTGTAATTTATCAGATTCATTTTTACCTGTGCCAACAGAATGTAATATCCAACTGATGAGAATAGGTTTACATTATTCTGATTTGGTCAGATCCAACTTTGAATACTGTGTTTTGCCCTCCATATTAGTTGAAGAATTAAAACTAGGACAGATTCAGAGGAGAGCAACAAGGCTGATCAAGAGACAAGAAATTAGAAAGTCATATGAAAGAAAATAGAAGGAAATGGGAATGGTGAGTTTTGAAAAAAAGAAGCCCGAAAGAATGAGGGTTATGATGCCACTCTTCAAACAGCCAGAAGGTTATCACACAGAATGTCAAGATATTTTCTATATTATTTCAAAACACAGGATTTAAATTGCACGAAGACGGATTCTCATTGAAAGTTATGGAGGGGAAGACCCCCTTCCTACATTTAAGAATGATTTGACAGTGGAACTAATTACTTAGAGACAGAGTGGAAACTACTTCACTCTTAATTCTTCAAAAACCCAAAATGATGCCTGTATAAATAACCATTATCTGATGAGGAATGCACGTCAAATTAATCTATATTGTTAATTTCAGAAGGTAGAAGACTTCAATTATAAAAGTAAAACATGGCCAGATGTTGCAATCAGATGGAGGTTCAAAATCAAGCTAAAATGAAAGAACAATGTCAACCAATTTCCAAAATATAATGCTCAATATATACAGACTAGCACTCTTCATAGAGTCAGAGTTGCTAAGTCCAGCTTCAAGTTTCCAGTTTCCCTTTCCTTGTAACTCCCTTGTAATTCCCTAATTCCCACATCTCTTTTCTGCCCAGTGCTGCTGAAGTCTTATTCCTACTCTGGTGGCACAGTGGCTAGAAGGCAGTATTGCAAGCAAACTCTGCCCACATCCTGAAGTTTGATCCTGATGGGGCTCAAGGTTGACTCAGCCTTCCATACTTCCATACTGAGATCAGTAAAATGAGGACCCAGATTGTTGGGGGAAATATGCTGCTATTATAAACTGCCCAGAGAGTGATACAAAGTGCTATGGGGTGTATATAAATCTAAGTGTTATTGTTATTCCCCACCATTTCCTTGGTCTTCCTTACTTCTGAATGCATTTTCATTCATTTTTCAGTCAGGGATTGAAGGGATGGAATTGAAATTATGGTGAACTTATAGAGGCAAGCCAGCCTATATGTTGTCCATTGTTCTTTCTGTTATGAATCTTGCCTACTCAAAATATGTAAATTGGACTTACAGTAATATTTGCATGATATTTCACTCACCAAAGAAAATAACTTCTGAAACACTGAGAGCAAATGTTTCTTCTATGTAGAGTATCTCACTCATCTCTGACGGTTACCTCATATTGTAAGAAATTTTTTTTTTACACACACACATACACCAAAATCATGGATGTATCTTACTAAATTCAGCAGGAACTAATTTTCAAATAAGTGTAACATTAACATCTAGTAACATTTTTTGCTCAGATTTATTTCAGTTGTTCTGCAATATATACCATCATACTAGAATAGTTCATATCTCTTTGTGTATTTGCTGCTCAAAGAGGAATATTAAAGTAGTTCTCTCTCCTGCGGTCTATTGCTTCTACTATGTTGACTGATATTTTAATAATTGAGTATCTGCCTCTTTTCCCAAGATAATCCCTACCACACGAAAGTCCTTTTTATTATTCAGGTTCAAAGAAAGAGCTTCTTCAATTAGATTTGATTTAGGATTTATATGTAAAAGAGCACACTTTTCTCCTCTGACCTTCTTAAGGGAGTGATCTTTAAAAAAGGAGATATGGCTTCCATCTCCTCCACCCTCCCCAAAAATATGCTGATAAAGTTTGGGAAATACTTATTCATGAATCTGAAGCATAATTTGGCAAAGAACATTCAAATGCTGCTTTGCAAAAGTAAATAGACAACATCTTGTAAACCATCATTACATGTCATTGGTTCATGACACAGTTGTCTTGACAACAGGCAGATGACTTTTCATGTAACTTTCTCTATGGAAAATTTGCATTTTATTGGGTCAATTCCCTATCTGCATCTCAATAATCTGTTCTGCTCCCAGCTTCCCCCACTAAAAAATACATAAACATTTAGATCTCATACAGAAACACTGAAATATCATGAAATCTTGAATGAGAATGGCCAAAATGTTGTGAGATTTCCATACTTTTGTAAGGGGCTTCACAAGATTTTGAAGTTTAGCATTGGTTTGCTTATATATTCTCCATGTATTATTTCCTATTATGGAATTATGTTTTCACTATGAATGGATCTCTTATAGACTGGCTTTGCATATTGAAACTAGATAAGCCAAATAAATTCAGTGTATGGTCTTGATCATTCTGATTTTTAAACATAATTTACTGGGTATGTTGCCTATGTCCACTAAATTGTTATTGTCATCATCATATCCCAAACATAGGACAGAGGAATACAATCCAATATCATCAGCTGCATTTAATCCCCAAATCTTGAGTGCAGACCACAAAGTACGTATCAGGTACAGAAAATGTTTAAGAATATGACTGAAGAAAAACCGTGTTAACTGCCTTTAATTCATAAAAAAACTTACATAAAATTTCAAATTAAATTTGAAACTATTGTTAAGCAGTCCAAAATGTGCCCTTTGCTTCCCCTCACCCAAAGATGTTGCATATCCAGTTGTGTAACCTCCCCAAGGAAGTCATGTGACATTAATCGTAATGTAAGAAAATGTTAATCAATATTTTCCATAGACAATTGAACAAACATTACTTAGGATCTAAAATTTGGCAGATGATTTGCTATGTAATCCATTTGTTCTAAGTCAAATGAAAATGATAATGTTTTTCAAAATCTAAACAATTTAAAATTAATTTATAAATAAACTAAGAGCTGGAGAAAGAACATTTGAAAGAATACAAGCTCAGCTGAATCTATAGTATATTGCTAGTAAATCTGATCATATTCTAGTATCAAATGCAGCATTAATGTTTCAGGAAGTGATATCAATTTGTGATTAAATCACTAGGAAATTAAATTCCAACAGGAGTATTTGCAGCTATGTCCCTGAAAACAGATGATCTCTCTCCTCATTTATAATAATATACGATCAAACATAAGGTAAACTTAGGCAGATACAGAATATAATACAGAATAACAGTGTTGGAAGGCAGCTTGGAACCTTCTAGTCCAAACCCCTGCACAAGAAGGAGACCCTACAAAAGGGATCTTCAAACTTGTTAGCTTTAAAACTTGTGGACTTCAACTTTCAGAATTCCTCCTCCAGTCATGTTAGCTCAGAATTCGGAAGTTGAAGTCCACAAGTCTTCAGCTTGACAAGTTTGAAGACCCTTGCCTTACAGTAATTCATACATCTCAAAGTATTCATTATCCATGGGAAAAATATATTAATTTGGTCAGAGTATATGATAACTTTTCAGTGGAAACTAAAATAAGAATGTGCAAAATGAATCTGCATGAGGGAAAATTTCATGAGTGAGCTACAGGAAAAGCCCTTTCTCAGGTCTGAAATATCCTAATATCCAGGCATCTTGAAATGCACATAAAGGATTGTAACTGGATTTTAGACTGAAGAAATGGTAACATGTGGTCATTTTAAAAATATTTTGCTTTAGGTAACCACTGCCCTTTGTTCATCTTCCAAAGCTAAGTAGGTGAGAACTGAAGGATGATTTTATGGGAAACTAGAAGAAAATACAGTATTTTGAACTAGACTGGAAAATCCAAAAATTATCCTTAAGAAGGCAATGGCAGATCATTTTGAAATTATTGCCAAGAAAGATATATGGCTATGTATAGCTCAAGGGTCCCTTTACTTTTTACCTTTACTTTAATAACCATTATACTGAAATTTACCTTGAAGTATAGTAAATACTAAATAATAAAAAATTAATAATTATTATCATAATTTGGAATGTGAGGATATTTAATGAGCACTCAAAAATTGCTGTCAGGATTAGTGTTGGTTTCATTAATACATTATATTATGATCAGCAAACCAATAGGTGAGGTTAATTTTTACCACTTTCCAAAGCCTTCCATAATGTTCTCACTTTAGCTTGCTTGTGATTTTTTTTAACTCATAGGCATATATCTCAGTTTGTTCGAATCCTTATCACAATCTATTAAAAATTTTTCAACAAAAAGCCTCCAGGAAAAATGCAGAAAAGATTTCGAAAATAATGATTATGTTTGAAGCTGGAATTTTGCTTTGGAGCATGATAGCTCTTCATTTAATGTTTTTATGGTTATTTATTTTATATTATTTATTTTATGTTTATTTAACCAGGAAGTGTCTTCAGGCCCAAAGGTGTTTATGGACTCCACAGTAGTCATGTAAGACACCTATAGACATGTTTGATCCATATATGCAGAGAAACAGGGTCAGGGAATGAGCTATAGTTAGCTATAGAAAGAATATAAACTTTGCTTGGTTCAGTCCTCAAATCTCCTGATCAAGAAATCTAAAAGCCCGGAGAGCATTTGTCACTCAGGGAAACAAATAGTATTGAAGTAGGGGAGAGTAATGATTTGACTTAATATAAAGCAGCATCCTAGATTCCTTTTTGTCCGTAATGCAGCTGAGATATTGATGGGTGCATGAATAAGCACCATTTGTTTATTTAGAGTTGGCTTTTTAACTAGACTCCCCAAAGCAATGCACAATATGAATACAATAATAATTATAGATGCCAGCTGGAGAAAGGCTGCTATACAGTTTTAAAGGTTAATACCAGCCCAATCAATAAAGCCCAGAAACTGTTTGATAATTACTGGAACCCATTCAATAATGGTTTAATGTGTTCCATAGAGTTTGCCCTGAATAAAAGCTCTCTTGTCAAATTATAGACCAATTAAATTCCTAAACTGTTTTCAAGGGCATCTTGCTTCCCTCCCTGTCTCCATCACAAATTTAACTAGTTTTGGATATCCCAGCCTGCTCTAACTTCCTCACTTGGCCAGAATTTCTAGTTGTTCACTTCTGATCATTTGCCAGAAGGATTTTTTTTTAAATAGTCATATGAACCAGATTGTCAGTTTCCTATATATTTGTGTGAAATACCATCCTATTCCTATTGTAAAATTGGTCTGTAGAATCACAAATATCAGATACTAACTTTCGACTGAAATTTTCCCCCTAATTTGTTTAACATTTTATTATTCATTAAACTGATTATCAATCAAAATCACTTTGAATTAAATAAAATGTTCCATTTTCCAATGTGTCTGCCCTAAGTGTTTCATGCTGTAAGATGTAAGTAATATTAACAATTAAAAACAACCAATCATATATAATGAAACAAGCCTGAAAACAAAAGGAATTTAATTTTGGTTGGGTAAGATTCTGATAAAATGATGTAATTGTCTCTTGATATCAAAATGTTATCATGTAAGAACCCAGAGAAGCAATGAAACTCTCTCTCTCTCTCTCTCTCTCTCTCTCTCCCTCCCTCCCTCCCTCCCCTCTCTCTCTGATGCACTTCTAAATATAAGATGCTACTCTAGTATCAGTTTTATTCCTACATTCTCTTTCTCAGCATCAGATGATTGAGTTGTGTATGATTTGTTTGTAGAAGATAATTCTTCAGATACCCTGACCAGAGACCATTTTGGGATTTACAGCAAAATGTCTCTTGCATCTTGCTGAATCTCCATTATTGAACATTGATACACAGAACATTGAGCAAAATTCTTCTTCTGAGATTAAGCAAGAAGATTGTACTCAGGTTATACCTGAGAATTAAGTAGTAAAGTTTTATGTCCCATACTACAATCTTCATTGGGCCAAGAGAGGTTTCTATTTGTGATAAAGAATGAAATGTAACTGCTGTCTTAGTTCTACAAAAGCTGACAGTTCTGGTCAGTGAACCTTTCCTCAGTAATGAAGATGTGATAGACCCTACACCATACATGAATATAGCTGAAGAAACACATGTCAGATCAAGTGGCACTCAGGACTCTCTTCCAGCAACTTGCAATTACTTTCTGGTTTCTGTTTCCACTTTATATTTCTTAATTGGAGGAGTGTCTTCAGTCCCAATTTAATTAGTGTAGTGGAATGTAATCCAGAATCATGGGAGGAAGGAGTTTCCCCCCCACAGGGAGCAAAGATACAACATAACTTGGAATCTTTGGTATGCAGGAAAAGGACAAAGGTGGATCAATTCACAGAGTATATTTAATAATTATGCAGGTAAAGTACTTTACGCTGGCAAGATTTCTGTCTGTAGAAACTACTCTGAATTAACTCTTTGTGTTATTGTTGTTTTCTTTGGCCTGAGAATTAATATGTTTGTACCAGCAAACATAACAGGACTTCATTAAAATAGATTGATGATGAAAGAGTTCAGTGGGAATTAGAATACATTAGTCTAAAGACCTGTGAGAAAGGAAGCCAGTGGTCCTCAGATTAAGCCAAGTAAAAACAGGAAGGTATCTCTGTCAGCTAGCTATCTCTTATTTAGTATAAGTTCTAGTTCTGCTAATCTTTAACAAGGAGCTCCCGAATCAAACATCAATTATTCTAACTTCTTAACTGATATTTAGTAGTCTGATTGTGCACATGTAATTTGATCTATCTTAAATGTTGACCAATATAGGACTTTATACACTTGATTTTGTCCAAATCAAATTTGCTAAACCAAGACTTCTACAAAAAATCTGTCTTGGGTATTCCTCCTGGGCTGTAGGTACCAGGCTGAGAAGCAATGCAGTGAATGTAATAGGAGGCAACCCAGCCTAAAGATGGAAGGCTTATTTATTTATTTATTAAATTTATATGTCACCCATCTTGCTGTCTGAGAAGCAACATTTTCAAGCAAGTTCCAAGTTATCTGGCTTCCTATTAGTCTGCCCAGTTTCATATTTTTACAGTTTTTAAGATTCTTTTTCCAAAATTCCTTTTGGAAATCTGTGCTTGATAAACTGCCAACTATGTGGGGCTTGACACATTGCAAGGTTTGTTGAGTGTTGACTGCTATTTTTTATTAATTTATAATATTATTTCCCCAGACATATAGATGGCACCTATACTAATTGCACGGGCATGTACACACCCTTGCATACATGATGGGATACTAATACATCCCCCAATCCCTCACTCTTTGCCTAACAGACCTTTTCACTAGTAACTGCCAGTTGCCATGTGGTAAAAAGGACCAGCAATATAACTGAAATTTTTTATATCTTAGCCTCAAACATCCTCCTTGAATAATCTGAGGGAAAGCAAATTTATCATGTTTTAGTCCATTATGTTTGGAATGTTAAAATATGGACAGCAAAGAGCAATCCAATAGAGACAGAGGATCAGTAAAGTGAAGACAAACTGAAGGTCAGCTGTGACAATACAAAATGTATTTTGTGACTCTCTTTTCTCTCTCTTTTTAAATCAAAAAGAAAAATGGGTAAAGCAGTATTTAATTAATTTCAGTATTTTGTGCTCTCTAAATGTGGATATGACAGTGGTTTTCCTTCCTCTGGCAGACCAAAATCAATACCTGTTGCTTCAGTAAAATCTGGGAGGACCTCCCTGTATGCAGTGTAACAATACTAATGGTCTTGTACTGTTCCTCAGACAACAAGCACTGACAATGCAATTTTGTTCCACTTTTCTGGCAGGCCATCTTCCAGCCACTCTGTAATTCAGTAGTCATATACCTTAGCCTCAAAGGCCTTTCCCCCCCACTTTCATTCTTAACTGTCCTTTTCCTCTTTGATGCTTCTTTGATCACTGTGACAACTCTCTAAATTTACTTTACCTTTAATCTTTTACTCAAAACTAATAAGAATTGCTTTCTTCCCTCGTCTTCCGGACCTACCAGCCGCTCATAGAATTCCTGAGCCTTTTTAATGGAGTCTATTTTAATTTTCCTTTCTTTCCAAGAAACAAACATTCCCTCTGGGATTAACCATTTAAATGTGATTCTTTTCTGGTTTAAATAAACTGCAAAGAATTTGTAATCTCGCCTTTGTTCTCTTACTCTTCTTGGTATTTGCTTAAGAATCAGAATTTCTTTACCTTTATACATGATTGTTCCATCTCTGGACATCCTAAATATGATATCCCGGACACTCTTTCTCGCAAATCACATATGGACTTCTCCTGGGCATTTGTGGCATCTCGCATAATTAGTGCTGACCCTATAAACTTCATCAAACCCCCTTAGGATGTCATCTTTATCCTTTTCCAATAATCCAGCCAGTATATCTGCCATTAATTGCTCCAAGTCTTCTTCCTTGGATTCCTCTACATTTTGAATCTCAAGTATGTAGCTGCCTTGTCCATCTCTAGGTATATCAGTGAGTCCTCCATTTCTTTACTCATATTCTTTAATTCTTTATCTACCTTTTCTAGTTTCCTTTCAGTTCATTCAGTCCTTTTCTACCTCTTTTATTGTTGCTTCAATTTTCTCCAAGGCCTGCTGTAATATTCCAATTTTGTCCTCTACTTTAGAGATGTCCGCTTTCATTTCTGCTTTTAATTTNCAAGGCCTGCTGTAATATTCCAATTTTGTCCTCTACTTTAGAGATGTCCACTTTCATTTCTGCTTTTAATTTCCCCACCTCTTTTAGTTCATTGATATCTGGTCTTGTCTTGCCATGGTTTTTCATCATTGTTTCTTGCAGCTTCGTCATCGATTCCTGTAAGGTCAGCAAAATAGATTGAATGTTGGCATTTGAGACATTGGCTTGTTTCTCCACTGGTAGTGTTTCTTCTATGGTTTTTTGTGCCATAGGTGAAACTGTTGCCAACGTGGTTGTTAATGTCAGGGTGGCCTTTCTTCCAGTTTTCAAAGCAGTAGTAGTTATGGAAGTCATTTCTTTTAAAATTTGTTTTTGTTGTTGAACTATGTTAATTATATTGTCCCAGATTAACATTCAGTAGTATAACCCCTATATTAAGATTGACCGATATCTAATTGCTTAATCTGTCTATCTGCTGGATAGCTGTGTTCTTAACTGGTTACTAGAATATATATATTTAAATCCAAATTCTAAATCACATATATAATTTTGTAGGATTTATGCTCAACCTCTATACAACACTTCATATAATAAATATATATATAATAAATATTATACCAAATCCAACTAAATTTAAATATTCTAAATATATATGTGTATTTATCAAACCTTATCTTAAATATTAAATATTCTTAAATACAGACAATATTACTTTCATCCCAAGTTGATTAATTATGGTCAGACAATAAATTGTAATGTTGAAATATAAAACCCTATATTGATTAATTAAATAATTCTTAATGTTCTTACTATTTTCTCTATATATCTAATCAAACTATCACTATTATTAATGAGTTAATTAAATCAATTAATTCAATTATTTAACAATCAATATAACAATATATCATAAAAAATAGGTGAAAAAAAAGAAAAAAATTGAGCAAATGTATACAGAAAAAAAGGGTATAGGAAAAAGGAAAAGAAAGATTTTGAAGTAAGTTGAAAGTTTTCCATCTCTAAATTTAAGAGCTTTCACTCCAAATGCACTGGAAGTGGGGAGGTAAAAAAGTGCTGAATAATGACTACAATTAAACAATATCTTCCAAACTTCCAATTTTGCTTTTTATCTTAATGTTCCTAAGATCAATTTTCCTAATTTTCTTCAAATACAACCACCTCCTCAATTAGATTAATGTTCTCCCAAAGGTCTATTAAGCAGTTTGTATCAAATATATTGTTGCAATAACTTCAGGGTTTCTAAGTATCGTGTATAGTGCCATACTGTCTCTTTTCCGTCAGCTTCGATCCTATTCCCATCTCCGCTTTAGTGAAGTCTATCAGAATAAAAGTCAGATGAAATATTCCGAGTCCTCCACAACTTCCTCTTTCCATCCGGTAATTTCCCGATCTCATAAACTTCCCTTTTTACTCATTATTGTCTACACTTTCTCTTCTGTCTGTCGAGCCTTTTCATTTTCACTTGTCTCCCCTCTGCTTTTTAGCCACTTTCCTTTCAGGCTTTCCTTTCAGGCTTCAGACAGACACTTGTAATAGCAAAAGTCTATAACTTTTCCAATCTTCCTCTTCACCACTAAATTCCTTGACCACATTGTTCCCCAACGATCTCACAAACTGTCACTTACTCTCTTTTTATATCGGTGGCTGTCCGGACTTCAGAGCCGCCATTGAAAGGAGGCTGTTTCCTGCTCATTGGGCTCTGGAAGGCTCTTCTTCACTGCAGGGGGGTTGCCTTCCCCACCCTGCAGCCCGAGTCTCCCCCACACCAGCATGAATCTCTCCGGGACTCGAGCACCCTCAAAGGATTGCACCAACCGCAGAAAGAGATTAACTGAAACCACGAACAGGCTTCTGCACCTCTGTTCGTCCTTGCCTTGCCACCAGAAGTCCCTTATCTTGTTCTTAAGGGAGCAAAATATTCTCAGACATAACACCTTTACGGTTGACAGTTGGTATGAAATTATGGAACTTAGTGTTTGATTTCTGCAAATACAATGACACCCACAGAGCCCCCCCAATTTTTACTTTTGATTCATCTGTCTGTAGAACATTTCTCCAGAAGTCTGGAGATAATCTAGATGCATTTTGGGAAACTTGAACATATACATTCTTAGTGAGCAATGGTTTCTCTATTTTCTTCTGTAAATCCTATTTCCACCCAGAGAGGATGTAGTCATGATTACTGACTTTAACTGGAGCATGAGAAACATACAGATACTTAAATGCTGTTCTAGGATTCTTTTATGACTTCCTGAACAATTTATCTTGTACTTTTTAATTGAATTTAATGGTAATGGCACTTTTAGAATAATTAGTATTATCACAGATCATATCCATTTTGACAGTAGATTATATATTTGTGGATTAGTGAAGTCCAAGAGCTTTTGAAATAGTTTTGTGACTTTTTTCCAGGCTGATTCTCATCAATGATTTTTAATGAAGATCTTCAAAAAAATATTTTGGGCATGAAGAATAGTGAATATGCAAGTTCTGAATCACTAAAAAAATCTGTCACACACAGTTCACAAAGGCAGTACTGCAAAGCAAGTATGCCAAAGCAGAAGATAAAAGCAAAGGAAAACTTTGCAGAAGCAAAGGGACGCCTTTTCCCCATCTCCACTTATTTCATGTCCCTTCTCAGTACACTGCATCTCTAGGATCAACTTTATGGTGATGAGAACAGCTAAAGATTGTAAGATTTATATAGGGTATGAATGAAAATCAGACCTGTTTGTCTATTGACATACATAACTGCCCATAATTATACATTTCATTGTATTGATTCAACTAAGGGGACAATTATTTTCCTTTTCACACTGGTATGCTTATTGCAGAATAAAACAAACCCACATTTTGGTGTTATTTGTTCACTCTGAATCTATGTATATATTCATAGGACTTGTTTTCAATTATGATAATATTCAGTGACAAGAAATTGTAGATAAAATTTTAGAAATATCTGTAAGGGGTTAATTTATTTTCACAGAACTGTGTATGTATTTAATGGGAATATGAGGTAGTTCCATTTTTTAGAAATAAATTAGAACATTACATATTGATATGATTTAATATTTGTAAACAATCAAATTCAGATTTTCCTGTGTGTACTTTTAATTCCTTAGTATCCTCTGGTAAGATTTTATATTTTAATTTCATTAAAATGGTTCCAGTAAATAATCACATTTTAAAATTCTCTACTTCCTAGGGTTGTGCTATGGGTCCAGTGATGGGAGAAAATTAGCTTTTATGATTACTTAGCATGTCTGTGTTATTAATGCTTGTAGTGCACTAATGGATCAGAAACTCTTGTTACATGTCCCAAAGGTGCTTTTTTTCAAGACGCAAGTGGACTTTCTTGTTTTTCTTGACGATGTTTTTGCTTCTTCTTCCAAGAAGCTTCTTCAGCACTGACTGGATGGTGGAGAATGGAAGGATTTATATACCAGATGTCTGCAAGAAATATAAATCTTCCGTTCCCTATCATCCAGTCAGAGCTGAAGAAGCTTCTTGGATGAGAAGTGAAGCATCTTCAAAAGAAACAAGTGAGTCCAGTTGCCTCTTGAAAAAAGAACTTTTGGGACAATCATAACCTGGATGACTGAGAATCTCCAATAGACATCAATTGCAACATGTAACAAAATAACAGAACAACAGAGTTGGAAGGGACTCTAAAAGTCCTCTAGTCCAGCCCTCTGGTCAGGCAGGAAACCCTATACCATTTCAGACAAATGATTGTCCAATCTCTTCTTAAAAACCTCCTGTGTTGGAGCATTCAGAACTTCTGGAGGCAAGTGGTTCCACTGGTTAGTTGTTCTAACTGCCAGGAAATTTCTCCTTAGTTCTAAGTTGCTTCTCTCCCTGATTAGTTTCCATCCATTGCTTCTTATCCTGCCTTCAGCTGTTTTAGAGAATAGATTGACAGCCTCTTCTTTATGGCAGTTCTTTAGATATTGGAAAACTACTATCATGTCACCCCTAGTTTTTCTTTTCATATAGATATTTCATAAACCACTAAAACAGATAGGAGAGGGGTTAAAAGTATTTTAAGAAAAATTGACATGTTTCCAGATTTTCTGGACATCTGTCATTAAGCTGTATTAGTCACATGATGACTAATCTTAAAGCTATCTTTCTTTTAACAAATGCTGGACATAAACATTTGCTAATGTGTATCTCCCATTTTCTTGTTCACGTCCTAACATTATCATGCCTATATTCATGTATGGATTCTAATAGCCTATTCCATTTGCTTTCTTGTACCTACATTTCAGTTCAGTTCTTATAATTCCTAGCTACCAGTTGAAGCACAAGATACCATCAGCTTTGGGAAACATTGAACTATAATTAGTTTGTAAAAAATACCATCTCATTGATATATACACCGTAATTATATAGCCATAGTAAAGATAGCTCTAGAAGAAAGCAATTAAGATCAGTCTGTGTATAACATGGAAAATGCATTGGTCATTCTTGTTGAATACTTTTGATCAAGTGCAACTATTCAAGGTTTTGTCACTGCCTAATATTTACAATGTCTCTTCTCCTGGTTGAATCAGGCTATCTGGAAAGATGAAGAAGAGAAAGCTCTCTGGAATCTCTCTACCAAAGTAATGTGACTTTCACAGACCATGCCACTGATCTTTTCTGTAATGACCTATTCACCCAGAAATTACAATGTCTTCTGAGGAGAATTCTGGAAAGTATTGGAGGAATAAGGTGTGTTCACTTTTAGCAGAGTTGATGATCGCAGTAGAAACATGAGCTTTCTCTATAACCAGCTTTCTCTATAGCAGGGGCAGGCAGTTCATATCAAGCAGGACTATAAATTCTATGACAAATTACATCTAAATCATCAACACTTCACTCCATGAGCTGCATGCACCTGAACCTTAGAATAAGGCCATCAAAACATCAGTAGCACATTTCTAATATTCAGCAATTTATTATTGTTTTTAACAAAATGACTCTAAAATTAAATGTTAAATATCTTATACTGATTCAATGAACTTACTTTGAATGAGCCCTCTAATAGTTTTTCAGGAAAAAGAAAATTTTATCCTTGCCCTTTTTTATGACATCATTGTGGATCTGCTTAGCCCTGTTTTCCTCAAATGCTGAAAACAAAACTCACTTTTTCTTAAAACTGTTTAAGCATTTGATCTGCTGGATTGAGGATGACAACTTCTTTGTACCTATCTCCCACACCCAATTCTTCCAACAGCATTTCCCCTTCCACATTTTACCACTTTAAGTTTCCTTCGCCTTGGATTATCTCTTGGATTCATGATTACTTTCTACAGATTTTTTTTCAACCTCCTCCTCTTCCAAATAGCTATCACGCTCTCATAGTCTGCAGTCCCTCTAGCTGAAACTTCTCCTTCACTGCTAACTCTTCGTAATTCTATTTATTACTTCTCAATGTCCCCTTCCCCTTTCCACAAAGATGGTTACCTATGTTTCAAATTGCATGTATTCCTATTGGGGAAACTCACAGATGCCTGACTATGATGAAAGCAGGCAGAATTATACTGAATTTCTGATGTAAGAGATGTTAAACTATTTGGTATCTGCTGAAATCCTAACTCAAAATCAATGCTATCAACAATATTGCAAATATTTGAAGAAAGCTGAACTACCCAAGTACCTGAAATAGTGAAGGTTATGTTAAATGAAAAGATAACAATGATGAAATTAACAGAGGTGATTAAGAAACAAAATAATAATAAAACACCAGGACCAGATGGACTGCCAGCAGAATTTCATAAGTGCCTACAGGACACTTTAGGTATCTCAATGTTGGAAGTTTGCAATAAAGTACTATGAGAGGCTAGAATACCAAATACATAGAGGGAAGCAGGGGTGGGATTCTACCAGTTCACACGTATTCACTAGAACAGGTTGTTAACATTCTAAGCAGTTCAGAGAAACGGTTTTTAGAAGAAATTACAGGCCTAATCCTGCAAGGAAGGCAGGAAGGAAACATTCTGGTGCTGCTTACAGAAACTGCCTCCCCATTAACCCTTATTACATTTTTGGCAGGACTAGACTTCTTGTCTCAGGAACTTATCTGGAGTTTTTTTTTTTCTCCTTTGATGGTACTTTGCTTGTACAGTTACCATTCAAAGTTATAATGGCACTGAAAAAAGTGATATGACTATTTTTCACACTTATGACTGTCACGAGCATCCCCACAGTCACGAGAGGCCAGGCGAGGAGATGCATGCTTTGATTTGAGTGAAATTGAGTTGGCCACGCCCAGCCAATAACATGACCACCAAGTCACATCCACCCAGTCACATGATCACCAAGCCACACCTACCAACTAAGCTACGTCCACAGAACAGTTACCCACTCCTGGAAGGAAGCAAATATAACTTTAACACTGAAAGAAGAATCAGACAGTACACAGATAAAAAAACTAAATATCGCTACTAAATGCAGACTATAAAGCCCCTTCACACAGCACCAACGGATGGAAAGAGGATGTAAAATGGAGAAAACACTTGCCATCCGTTGGTTAACGCGATCCATCCGTTCTGTACTCACTGCATCTGTTTTTCATCCTCTCTATCCGTCCAGCATCCGTCAACTGAGATTCCATCCGCTCAAAACAGTTTTGAGCTGCTCAAAACTTTTGACGGGAAAATGTATCCAACGCGTCCGTTCTGCATCTGCAACGCATACGGGGAACATCCGTTCTACATCCGTCATCATCCGTTTATGCATCCGCTATATCCGGAGGCATCCGCTGTGCATCTGCGGCAAACTCACATCCGCTTCCAGCAGAAAACAGACACAGTGGGAGGAAGCGAAACGGCAGCAGAATGGACACAAAGCATAAAAAAATATAGCACGGATGGAGAAAGGATGAAAGCGGATGCAGCTACATAGAAAGCATTAAAACGAAAAAAAGCATTCGCAGAGGGGACCTACTCGGATATTTAGGATGTCTGCAGGATGCCTAGAGAATGCAAAAGAGACACGAGCAGAAAACCTTATATTCCTATAAAAAGGGGAGGGAAACTACCTGGATCTCACTTTCAGTCCAGCAGCCCTGCGGTGCGACCTCTTCAGCCTTGCTCTTGCTCTTGCTCTTCACAAGCATCCAGTCATCTCCACCATGGATCATCACACACTCCTTTTGGTATCCACCATCGTTCTACAACAGTGCGAAAGCCATCTACAGGCTCTTTCACCTGATCTACATGAAGAAAAGGAGGCGGCCAAGAAGTGTCTGGGTCCGAATATGGGATCACGAGAAAGAGCAGAGTACAGACTGTATAACAAGCTGATGGTGAGCTGAGGAACGAAGAACCTCGTTGCATTCCAGAACTTCATGAGGATGCCCAGCCATGTTTGACGAAGTTGTGGAGCGGCTGAGACCCAGGTTGACCAAGGCAGAGCACCACTTCCGGCCCAGCCTGAGACCCTGGGCTATCGAAGGGTGGCACTGACTCTGCATCAACCTGCCTCAGGGACCACGTACAGGAGCATGCAGTACGACTGGAGGGTGCCACACAACACCATCAGCATTGTGGTCAGAGAAGTGGTGCAGGCCATCATTGAAAGAATACCTGGAGGAGCTCTCCAGTGCCCCTCCACTGAAGAAGGATGAAGAAAGTTGCAGAGCAGTGGTATCAGAAGTGGAAACTTCCCCACACCGTTGGAGCCATAGATGCAAGCACGTGTGGCCTGCAAAGCTCCAGCCAAAGCGGGTCCACTTATTTCAACTCCAAGGGCTTCTTCAGCATCATCCTCTTCGCCATGGTCGATGTGACTACAAGTTCATGTACATCGATGCTTCAGGCAATGGGTCAGCTTCAGATGCCAAGTATACAACACCAGTCACCTCAAGGAGGGGCTGGAACGTAACCTCATCATGGGCTTCCCAGATCCAGACCCCCTGCCCAACAACACACAAGATGTGCCCTACTTCATCGTGGGGGATGACGCCTTCTCCCTCAGAAACCTACCTCCAGATGCCTCACCCGTGAAGAGAGGATCTCAACTACAGGCTGTCCAGGCAACGGTCGGTTGTTGAGAAACACCTTTGGCATCCTGGCCAACAGGTTCCAGGTACTTTCTCACCACCATGGCAGGATCGCCCACAGACCATGAGGAACATCGTGGAAGCTTGCTGCATCCTGCACAATCTCATGCGCACCCCACGACCCAGTGTTGCAGAACGGGCTCGTGGACCTCCAACAAGGCAATGGGGACATGGAGCCTGTGAATGGAGCAAGGGCGAAACCTGATAGATTAACTGTGGATGTGCAAGGCCCCAACAGAGCTTCACTGTGAAGGAAAGAAGTCAGCACAACCTCCTGAAACACTGGTGCAACTCCCCAGCCTGGAGCGGTGGAGTGGCAAGACAGGATGGTAGATACTTAATGGATGCTTCCTTGAGCCTGTCTCATCACAACTGATGAGATGCGGCCATGTATGTGTGAGTCTACAATGAACAGGGCATTTGAATAAAGAGTTGTGGTTTATGCTGAAATGTGTGGATCAATGATTACATTGTTATGATAATGAAGGGCCAAAGGTGTGGCACCTGGGAGGGTGGACCATACAGTCCACACTATTGTTGCACTGGAGTTATTCTTATCCACAGCTATTACCCTTCCCAAAGGTATCCTTGCCCATCTCACAGGTATCCCTGCCCATCCCACAGCTATTATCCATCCCACAGGTATCCCTGCCTATCCCGACAGCTATTACCCATCCCACAGGTATCCCTGTCCATCCACAGCTATTTACCCATCCCGCAGGTATCCCTGCCCATCCCACAGGCTATTACCCATCCCATAGGTATCCCTGCCCAGCCCACAGCTATTACCCCATCCCACAGGTATCCCTGCCCATCCCACAGCTATCCTTACCCATCCCACAAGAATGCAAAGGCTTAAACCATTTTCTAAAGGTTTCCACCAAGACTTTTATTTACTAAAATAAATGAAGCAGAAGTGTGTGAACAAAGATAAAGTTCAACAGGTAGCTCACCCAGTCTCTGGCACTCTTCTTGGTCACTCTGAGGCGTCCCCGTCTCAGGGGTGAAGGGTCCAGGTGCTGTGGAGGGGGCTGCTGCTGGAGTGCTGGTCTGAGGAGTCATTGGTGGTGCTGGCCCTGAGAGGACAAACAGGGCGACGGTGTGGGGAGGAAGCTCTCAGAGAGCTGGCTGAGTCCGTGTGATGTTGAGAGCCCTTCCTCCAGGAGGTGGGGTGTCAGCCCCAATACTGATGACAGATGTTCTGAGCCGGGCTTGGCTGTGGGTGGAGAAAGGAGCAGTGTAGTGAGGGTATGTCTGGTCTGCAGCTGAGCGAGTGAGGCGTGGTGGCATCTGTGGCGTGGGTGGCATCTGTTGGCGTGGGTGGCATCAGTGGCGTGTGTTGCATCAGGTGGTGTGGTGCATCGGTGGCACCGGTGGCGTTCGATTGTACCTGTGCCTGGACTGGGAAGGCTGCCTGTGCTCGCTGAGCTCCTGGTAGCCGTAGCCTTGGTAGGTTGAGGGCCGTGTGGAAAGCCTTGGAAGGGCAGTGACATCACCTGAGGTGGAGGAGCAGACCTGGACTGGGTGGGAGCAGGTTCAACTGGGTCTGGAGGGTTGTTCAGAAGACTGGTGACTCCTGTCCTTGATCACCTGGTACTGTGATTCGGAACATGTTCATGAGGGTCTGGTTGACGTAGGTTGAGGAAGGGCTTGCGGTTGGAGATGGGACGTCGGGTTGTATACCAGGTGAGAGGAGATCTACGCTGCTTCTGATGGTGTCTCCCGAGATCTCCAGCAGGACAGTGTGGCTCTGCCCCTCCCAGTCTGGCTCTTGCCTGCTTTCTGTGGAGGTGGAGCTGGGGTGGATGTGGGTTGTTCTCTTGGTGGAAGTGCCCTCTCCTTGCTCCCACTGCATCAGGGGTCCTCCACACGCTCTGCCATGGGTTAATGCAGCTGTCGGGGGGGTTCTCCGTCGTGGCACGCTCCACAGGATACCTGCCTGGAACACAGGAGCTGACTCTTGGCCAGAGAAGACTGGCTTCTCAGCGGGCTGCCTAGAGAGAGAGTTGTCAGAGGCTGCTCCTCGGTGGCGGAATCTCACCCTCCCAAGAAGGCTGCACTGGCAATTCACGTAGGTCTCTCGGTCCGTCAGCTTCACCCATGGCCTGGCCAGATTTCTTGAGGTGCAGCTTCCCGTACCAGGTGTGCATGTGCTTCACCAGCGAGGAGCACCTCCAAAGTGTAGCCAGGCTCTCCGCCTTCTCTCTCGAACAGCCTGCTTTCCTTTGTTGTCTCGATAGAGCCTGTGTCCCTTCCACCAAAATTATACTAGTTCTCCCTCAGCCATTTCCAGCACCTCATCCTCATGTTCCTCTTCAGTGGGAGTATTGCCTCCTCTCCTGTTCCCGGAGTTATGGCTCTTCCTCCTCTCTGGCAGGGCCATCTGGGGTCCTCATCAGAGGCGGCTTCGAGGTCTAGGGGGCTGCTCCTCCACACCACCACCAGCTGCTAGGCAGCAACAATAGAAACAGTAGCAGCAAAAAGCAGGACCAGCGAGCTACCAAGCAGCACCAGCAGGTGGCTGCCAGAATTTCAGCATTAGCACGACCGCACGCGGACATCCAGGCACAGGCAGAAAGAGCAACCGAGCAGCAACCAGCAGGACCAGGCAGCGGATCAGCAGGGACAAAGCACCAGCAGGACCAAGCTACTTAGCGAAGCAGCGTGACGAGGGTTAGCACACGCACCAGCAGGGGACCATGGAGCATCGCCAGCAGAGTAAAGCTTCCCGCAAGAACGGCCCTAGCACCAGGAGCAGCTCCAGGCAGAGTACTGGTGATTTCACTCACCAGCCAGAAGCCCCAGCACCCTAGGAGCAGCACACAGCAAGAGTACTAGCACCAGGCAGAAGCGCCCCAGGCACCAGGAGCAGTCGCCGCAGAAGCCCAGCAAGCCAGAAGTCAGCTCCTCAGCAGCCAGAAGCCCCCGAGCAGGAACGCAGGAGTCAGGGCCAGGGAGTGGATGGTGCCCTGTCCCTCTTTGCCAGGCTCTGTAGCAGATGCAGAGGCTTTCTTTCTTCCCAGTGGTTGTGGCTGGCTGGCTGGAGCTGTGTCTGGCAGCAGGTCTTTCCTTCTGAATCGGTGACTGCTTGCGACTGCGCTCCTTTATATCCGCGGGGCTGACGGCATGCATCCTCCCGCATGTTGCAGGTGAAACGCTTTGCATCCTCTAGGGCATCCGCTGAGGCTTTTCCTCTAGGCAGTCCGACTAGTCCGACTTCGCATTGCACCGCTTCATCCGCTCGGGCATCACCGCGCGGCATCCCTTCCTTCCGCTTGCTGCGATCCACTCGCTGCTGTCTTCCCCGGAAGCCCTAGGCGGTGTCCATCCCCTCCATCATCCACTTTCCATCCACTAGGCTTCCTGTGAACATCCGCTTTTTGAAATCCTCGCTACATCCTCCCCCCGTCCGTCCTTTCGTTGTTGTCCCCGCTCTGGTTATGCAAATTCGGGGCACTTTGAGAGCGGATAACAATCGCGAGGAACATTTTCTCGTCCGCTGTGTCCTTTTTACAAACGTTTTGCATCTGTTGGCCAATGTGACAGGCCCTTAAGATATGTGCTTCAGTTATTGCAGAAAAAGATTCCTGAATGATTTTATACATCCAGACCAGAATAGATTACCAGAGGTGGGCTACTGTCAGTTTGGATTGATTCACTCAAATCAGTGGTTCTGATTTTGCACAGTTCAGAGACCAGCAAATTGGACCGTCGGATGGTCCTGACTATTTGGGGGGGCATTTTTGGACCAAAAGATAGCCTGAAAATGCCTTGGAAAATGGCCAAAAAACAGGCCATTTTGGAGGCATTTTCTGGACTGTTTTCAGTCCATTTTTGGTTCAAAAGGGGCCTGAAAATGATCTGAAAATGGCCAAAATTTGCCCAAAAATGGCCTGTTTTTTGGCTGTTTTCAGCCTGTTTTTTGGGCTGTTTTTGGACTAAAAATGGTCTTAAAAAGTTGGCTGCAAAGGAAGAGAAGCTGGATGAGCCAGACGCAGACATGTCCCAGGTCCCCTCATTGCAGAAACAGCAACCTTGCACTCTTCACCTCTCTGCTAGCCTTCTTCACATGGGATTGCCCAGCAATGGAGAGGAAGAAGGGGGTGAGGGAGATGGAGAAGGGCATTTCTGTTTGCTCCTGTTTAGAAGAACTGTTTGGAAGAACTGAACAAAATGATATTAAAATATATTTGGCAAGAGAAATAAGCAAGAATAAAATTGAAACTGCTACAAGATACTAAATATAAAGGGAGCTTTGGGTTGTCAGATTGGGAGCTATACTACCAGGCGTTGGCACTTGTCTGGGTAAAAAATGGGCAAATCTGAGACATAAAAGATTATTAAATTTGGAGAGTCATTATCTCCAATTGGGATGGCATGCTTTTTTATGGTATGGCAAAAGTAAAATGCATGGATACTTTCAAAGACATTTTGTTAGAAATGCATTATTGTTAGAATGGGGAAAAGTTAGACATTATATGAAAATATCAATCTGGGTCTCCACAATGGAGGCACTGATACATCCTAATGTGATTGATGCAGCAAAATTATAAGGATAAGATATAAGGATATTTTAAATTACAAAGGGGAACTCAAATCTAAACAAAAACTGAACAATCAACGGATTCATTTAGCATGGTGACCATATGTGCAAATATAATCAAGATATGAGAAGGATGCAAGCATGCAGTCCTTTTATAAAGAACTAACAGAACTAGATCAAATTCTACTAGGGACAGATGAAAAACTAACAAAAATGTACAATTATTTATTGAGTATTAAACTGGAAGAAGAACAAATGAAAGAAACAATGATAAGATGGGCTAAACTTTTTGGCTCGCCAATAGAATTAGAAAATAGCAGAAACTGTGAGATAGAAATTGTAAATTAACAATGTCAATAAGAACTTACATAAAATGTTTTATAGATGGCATCTGTCACCAGTGAGATTAACAAAGACGTATGAAAATTTATCAGCTAAATGTTGGAAGTGTAATCAGACACAAAGTTCATACTATCATATGGTGGACATGCTCAAAGGCAAAAAATATTGAACTAAAATACATATTTGGTTAGAAAAAATGATAAAACAACATATAGATTTGAAACCAGAGATATTCTTATTGGGTATATTACCAGAACAATACGACAACAGGAAAATATATTTAATTTTACATGTATTAATGGCAGCAAGAATTGTGTTTGCATAACAATGGAAAAATGAAGAGATCCCTACAGATGAAAGTGTTATAAAAATATTAGAATGTGCTGAGATGGATAGATTAACACTTAAAATAAAAGAAACAATATTTCTTAACATGGAACTTATTTTATCATTGCTTAACTAATAGAATCAGAGATTATAATTTAATAAGATCTGAAAGTTAATAAAAACTTTTGTACTGAAAATTTTGTAATATGGATAAACTTATTATATTACTGGTATGTGATTATTATTGATATGTTTATTATGCTTATTATTATGATTTATATTGATTAATATATTATATTATTTAAAACTAATTGTGTCCAGACAATGTTCAGATTGATATGGATTTTTTTATGTGATACAAAAAGAAAATGTATTATTAAAACATTTATTTTAAAAAAATAATATTGCAAATATGTGACTTCTTAGTTATCTCAGAAAGGCAACAAACTCCCTTTTAAACTTATACGTCATTATTATTGCTATTCGGTACTTCACTACTATAAATGATTGTACTACAGGTGATATGGACTCCTAATTGTTTGAAGAAGGCTAAAAGAACTGAGAAAAGTACTGGTTTGCACCTCTTTTAAAACTCATCGTGTTTGGGTTCTTAGTAATTGTTTTTATAAGCAAACATACTGCTGTTTATTTTGAAGTTATGATGGGTTTGAAGAAGCTGAGGAGATGGGACATCCTGCCCATGCTTTAACTGCTAATCTGCCATTTTCATTCAATTTTTTCTATAATGCATATCTCAGTTGTACCTGTTACTTTGTTCTTTTAATAACAATGCTGACTAGCCTGGTAGAATAAGCTCCACTTTCAACATCAATGTTTTTTTAATGAAACATATCAGATAGAGTCTAAGTATAAGTATAAGCTGACTCTCGCTCACAGTCTATTCCCCTTTCTCACCTATAGCATTTGAGCATCTCATAAATGAATCAAAATTATTTTGATTTAAGAAAGCATATGAATAATATGCTTGGGTGCCAAATCTACATTCCATTTCTAGTTCAAGCAACTTTCTGTTTCTGTACTTTTTTATTAGTGGGAGAAAGCTAAGGAAACTGAAGATAAAGTAGACATCTTATTAATAACATACAGAAAAGGATGATTAGCTACTCTTGACACTGCCAGTGTAGATGGCATAATTTACATTCTTATAAAATTATTAGTTAAAAACAATAGTATGCACTACAGACACAACTTTTCTACTAGAAACAGAGCTGACTTGATATAACAATGGAAACTCATAATGAGGTGTACTATTTCTTTCGTTACTTGGATTTTCTATATAAGTGTCACGGAATCAGTACCTTTATGGCTATGTTCTTCCACCCCTGTCTCACAAAACGTAAAATAGACAGTAAGATTATTGTGGCTAAAAGGGAAGGAGTATATATATAAACTCCATGCCATTAGTGAATATGAGCAGCAGCTATTGGAATCAAGCAGGCTAAGCTAGATACAGTGACATCATCTTTCTTCCCTAATGAGTATCTACTGGATTTTGTCGGAAGTGTACACAAATAGGTCCTACAGTTAACTAAAAGGACAACTTTGCTGGGAATGGCCTTTCTGTCTAGCATTCTGTGATACACAGAGGCCAAGTAGATGCATTTGAAATATCAATAGAATAGATTGAAAGATAATTATTGTCTTCTATTATTTGTTTTCCAATTGCTAGTATTTAATTCAGAACATTGTATATACCTAATAAGTTTCATAGCCTGATTTACTATGGATCCACTGGACTCTTTAAACTATTTAGATTGGTGACCTTATTACATCTGACGGTAGCATATTAATTATGCATTGTATAAAGGATGTAATCTTTTTTATTAGTATGAAATCTTCTTATGTTTATTTTTAGTAGACATCGTATTAAGAAGGGATCCTAACTAACCCTTGTCCCTGCTTGAGTAAAACAGGTTTTAGCATGTAAATCCCCAAATAATTCCTTTGTGAGGAAACTTCTGCAACAAGTTCTTTTTCTTCTGATCAGTCCATGTGAATAACCAGGGAAGTTACAGGATGGTAGAGATATATGCAGCACTCACAAACCCTTTCTTAATATATAAATTTTATTGAAATATTTTAAACAAGAAATAAAAACTATCTCAAACTAATATGAAGTAAAGCCAAAAAAGAAAAATATAAAAGCAAATATGCAACAAAAAAATGAAAAATAAAAATAAAAAAGATATAAAGAAGTGACATCCGATATACCTCACAGCAGTTATAAGTTCAAATATATTTTAACATTTCTTTGTAAAATTACGTATACTTCTTTCTACAATTTGTCCTATCTAATTACCAAAACCATAAATCACAAGTTCATTTTTTAAAATTTTTATACAAAAAGTCCATAAGAGACTTTCAGTCAGCATAAATGTAGATAATATATTTTCTCTAAAAGGAGAAGGCGATTTATAAATTTCAGTAAAACATCAGCTTCACTAGCCAGTCCTTTATAGTGAGTAATGTCAAATCTTTCCATCTCTGTCCATATTTCCATCTTATATTTCCATATTTTCATCTTACTGCAGTAATCATGTACTGAAATAATATTTCATGGCTTTTTCCGTTTATCCATTAATCCTAAATAGAAATAAACAAACAAACACACACACACACACACATCTAAAGCTACATCATAACAATAAAGGATAACTCACAGACTGCTTCTTCTTGATCACATCTATCTGTCACATCAGGTCAGGCAGGAGAACCATTCTTCAAGTTCCATTAGCAAGCAATTTTCATTTGATGGAACTTAACAGGCCAGTCTTTTCTCCCACAACATCTACTCTCTGGAACATCATCCATCCCAAGATATGGTTTACCCCAATTCATATGGTCTTCTGGAAAAATGTGGCGTTTCCAGCAATCCTTTGCATCCCCTGATAAAAGGGAGCCCATATGCTGGCTGCATTATATCATAATATCTTCTGCCCCATGATCTTGCTTCATCTATGGTTACTGCTTTAATTAATTTTGTAAAATTATTACTATATTTAAAACCAATTAAACAATTATTTCATTGTTTGTTTCCCACAGTCACTTCAATTGAGACAGGCAGCTATATAAATTTGACAAATAAATAAATAAATTACATTTACAAAAAAAAATCCAGTTCATACAAAGATATAATTATAGCCTATATGTTTCTTTCACCTAGGAAGGAAAACACAGGGCTGTTGTGGAAAGAAACAGATTTTCTTACCTATTCTGGATTTAGTGCTGTAACCTATTCTTGGCTCAGCTTTAGTTATTACCTCATAACAAACCTGTTAGATTATTACCTTATTACTGCATTTCCAACCTTTAATAGCGAATTTATCTGGTTAGTGCTACCTGAATTTCAGCAAAAACAATTTCACTAAAAGTGCTTAGTGTTAGTAGTGGGATTCCAATTTTTTTACTAATGGTTCTGTGGACATGGCTTGGTGGGCGTAGCAGGGGAAGGTATTTTCCTATTTTCCAAACTACTCAAAATTTCCACTACCGGTTCTCCAGAATTGGTCAGAACCTGCTGAATACCACCTCTGCTTAGTGTCCACTTTTTGGTAAATTACAGGGGAGAAGCCCAACTATCTTAGTGAAAACTGGGTACAATCACTGGCTTAGTGTTAATTGGGAGGGAAAGAAATGGACATTAGGTTTGCCAAGAATGATATGTAGAATTGTGACTAGTAGGAACTTGGGAGCATTTCAAAGTGTAATATTGTGTTGTTGTTTGCATTTATTTGCTCCTGCTTTGCCAAGTATAATTGCTAAAAACTCTTTTAGTAGAATAATCAAAGAAAAACACAATTCCCTGTGAAATTATAGACTCAAATAGAATAGTTGACTTTTTGAAATATCAGATAATAAAACTGAAACATTAGTCCATAAATCCAACATGCAATTGATTTTACTACTAAATACAGTAGCAACAGGAACTTATTGAGTGAGTCCGATCTCATCTGTACACATGGTAAGATTATGAATGCCATTTTAAAATATATTTATTGCAAGGAACTCAAAATAGTACCCATGGTTGCTGGTTCACATTCTTTCCAACAACTCTTTAAAGTAGATGGGACTAATCACTATTTCTGTATTACTATATAATCAATTGACTTCTGAGGGTGGATTTGAACAAGGATCATCATTTGTCCTAGCCCAACACCTTTGTTGTTACATACCACATTGATTGCTAAATATCAGAAGTATAGTTGTACAGAACAGATTTTAAAACTGAAAGTTTTTAAAAATGTGATATCTAACCTACTTTTTGTGTTTGGAACATATTTACTAATTGTCTACAAAGTTTGTTTTCAGAGTTGTATAACTGTGCTCGTTTCTGTATTGCTTTATATAAGACTCATGGAATCAGTTCCTTGTGTGTGTGTTTTTAATGTAGCTAGTCCAATGGTATGGTTTTGAATTCTGTGAGCGTAAGAAACTATATTTTTCCTTTTTTTCTTTTTTTTTTTGCTAGGCTGCCATGCTTCTTTTAGTTCAAGCCTTTTTTCTCTTTTGCAGTATATGTGCCATTTTAGGAATTATAATTTGCTCTGTGTGTTTTCACCTATAGGGTGCTTCTCCATTGTTTAGGGAATAAATACTGAACGCTAGAATCATTAAGCTGCATTCTCCATTCTCAAAAAGTATGAACTAAAAATACACAGAAAGCACTTCCACTGTGTTTTAACCTTTTGGCTGATTTTTCTCCCCCTTATTTCTTGCTGTTTTAAGAAGGGCATTCAACAGTTTCTGGGAGAATAAAATAGTTATTTATAATAGAAATCTTATTCTGATAAAGCAAGATAGTACATATCTGGAGATAGGTTTCCATGCACTTTATCAGGAAAGAAGCTTCCTATAAAAGGAAAAACAACAACAGAACATTCTTCTATGCAGATGAATATAATTCCAAATAACATATTCACCTGATATTTATCTTTCATTTCTCTGCCATTTCTCCAGTTGCCTCTTCTTTCCCCCCCCCCCCCCNTTCCCCCCCCCCCCCCACAATGATTGGAACAGTCATAGAGAGACACGAAACTTTTGTACTTCCTGTCTGTATGTATTTCCTGTCTGCTAAATAGATATCACTATACCAAGCAACCTAAATAAACCAGGTGCTGTATTTTTTTGTCTACTGTACATTCAACATTGCATTCAACAATAGAACTGGCAAATATTTTATGATTCAAGAGTCTACATCCACTAAACTGGTAGGTTTAGCTGCTAAGAATTCTAATTTGTTGGTCATACCATTGAAAACTATATCACAATACTGGGCAAAATACCATTTAATCCCTGTTATTAAATTGGAGTTACTTTATTCATATTTTTAAGAATTTGCTCTCAAACCCGTCTCAGTAACATTTTATTAGAAAGTTAAAATGCTGTTAGTATTGCAGGAAAAAACAAAACTATTATGGCAGGAAAAACAAAACTTTTTCAGATAGCATAGCACTTAAAAGGTGTTAATTGTATGAAATCTATACTTGATAGAGAAAAATGATAGGACCAGTTTTGTTGCCTAAGAGGATCTTTACTCTGCCACACCTGACCCCAAGCCTGGTTAGGAAGAATTCCAAGACTATAGTCACCTGTATTTAGAATAGAACAAGATTTATTTTAATCAACACAAAGGATACCTGAATTATCTTGCAATGAGCCAAGGCAAATTCATCAGTAACCCCCAAGTGAGTCCAAAGTCCCAAAAATTAATATAGGATTCAATAGGTTCATGATATTCCAGAATCAGCTATATCTTCTTCTCAGTAGTGGAATCTACATTGACTTTTACGTGAACTTTCAATCCTAAATGACACATCACTGACTAATACAGGCAATTCCATGCATACTACACTGTCCAGACCATTCACTTATCATGAATTCTGCATATATGCTAAAAGCGAAAATTCCTGGTTTTTTGGAGGCTCACAAGTTTTGGAGGCCCACAAGTATCTAGCTATTTTGGAATTGCTGGGGTATGCCTTGTTTTTATTATTTTTTACTAGCCAAACTATTTTTCTGTGTTGTGTCACATTGTTTTTAATAGAAATTTTCATGTTCGTAATTTTTGCATTAAAGTTGTACTAAACTTGTTTTAAATAAATTCTTTTAAAGGTCTCCCAAAACATCTTTATAACTGTATATCACTGTGAAATTGCACTACTGCCTTTTATGTTCTTAATATTTTCACATGACTTCTTAAACAATAATTGTATTCTCAGTTTGGAGCAAAGGGTTTTGTTTTTATTTTTTTTTCAGAGTTTCGTTAAAGGAAGAATTTCTTATCAGAATGGATTAGGGCATATCAGAAGGGTCATCTTGCTTGTTATAGATTGGAAAGATAGACAAGCCTTGGAACATAATCTTGGAAGCTTGGTTTTTAATCTTCTTCCATAAATATGCTGAGACAAATCAGTATTTGAGAAAGGAGGTGAAGTCTCAGGTCAAAGTCAAAACTTTATCTTCAATTAGGAATTTTTTCCACAAAACTAATATTGGAAATAAAAAATGCAGAGAAGGTAGTGATATTATAGATTGCAAGGGAAGAGTGAGAAATAGAAAGCCAAATGCAGAGAGGAGGTGGAAACAAAATAGAGTAGCTTGTTTCTGTTTATATAGTATAACTTCTTATCTATCACTCAGTGCTATTTGATTGGGGAGGTTCAAAAATTATCCTCATGGTGCCTAGAAAACCACCTGCACCTAAGCATCAGCAAGACAAAGGAGATGGTGTTAGACTTCCGGAAGACGAGAGAGGAACTTTACATCGAGGAGGGCTGTGTGGAGATAGTTTCCTCTTTTAAACCTCAGCGAAGATTTTATCTGGAAAATCAACAAAACCCAGGTGGCCAAAAGGCTCAACAGAGACTCCATTTCCTTAGGGTCCTGCAAAAAAATAAAGTGGAACAATGACTGATGACCTCCTTTTACCGGTCCACAATACCGTAGAAAGAATCGTCACATATTGCATTACGGTATGGCAAGCTGGCTTGACAACTGCAGATAGAAAGACATTACAGAGGGTGGTGAGCACAGCACAAAACTTCATTATACCACTAGATGACATCGCTAGGGCTTGCTGCCTTAGAAGAGTGAGGAAAATTCTCAGTGATGACTCCCATCCTAGTCAGCACTTCTTCACTCTCCTACCATTAGGTAGGAGATATAGAAGCATAGCTAGATGCACCAACAGGCTGAAGAATAGTTTGTGCCCGTGGCTGTCAGACTTCTGAACGGAAAATAACTTCATGTTAACATAATAGGATAGGCTTGCGGGCTGGCAGTTTATGCAACAAAGTCACATAGTGTAATAAGATTGGGACTGGATTAGGGACTTCTGTCCTCACTGTGAGCTGTGTTGGGGGTGGTGGTGCATGAAGGGAGGTAAATCTCATTGTAGAGTACAACACACATTGTACTCTGACAATAAAAAGTTGGGTTCTTGGAATTAGTTGGAATTATTGATGTTTTACCAGCCTCCTTGTTGCATAGCAACCTATCTGAGCAACTTGACCCCATTTCTGGATTGGCAATGGGATTCCCTAGATTTATGATTTGGCGATAACTTAATCTATCTTCCCTGGTAGTTGGCTCTTTCTCAGCCCTAGGAAGTAGGAAATGGCAAACTACTTCTGAAAAACCTTGCCAAGAAAACTCCAGAGACTTTTCCAGGCAGTCACCTAGAATCAAAAACTCAAAATTCTCAAAAGAAAGTCAGCACAGATTAACCAATTAAATATTCTTGTTTGGACAGCTGTAGATACTGGTATACTTCAAAACTGTAAACTGGCTCTATCAGGAAAATAACAAACCAACGGGACAGACTGAAAAGGAGATAAGATAAAATATAATGATACTAAAAGTGATGACGGATTATGTATCTTTTTAAAAGGTTATGTTTTTGTTTTCTTCAGCAAAAGCTTTCAGTGGCTATTAAAATGTATTGTTTATTTTTTTTAAAGGAGCAAATCTATTTTCTTCTTCTATGTGAGAGATAGTCATTTTGACTCATGCAAACTTGTTTTATGACATTGTCATGTAGCCGATATTTTTGATAATGCAGCACATTTGCTCATTTGATTTAATTATATTCTGAGCAGGAATATGAGGAGCCATGGATATATGTTTTTAAGGATCTAGAACGTTGCTTATGGCAAAATATCCCTTTATAGTCAGTGAAAAGTATAGTGAGTATGAGAAACATTCTGTTCTTATGGAGATTATCTTGAAAATGAAAATAATAAAATATTCATTAGATCCCTACTAAAAGTAGACCCCTACTAAAAGTCTTCTACTTTTGCTATTCCATGCAATTATTGTTTATATAATATGGCTCAACTGGGATATTTAAACCTCAAGAACAGAGAATGCCAATATTTTCATGCGACTAGAAATAGTACAGATATTATTAGAAAAGGAAATTCTGCTGGTTTAGAATATAGAACATAGGGTTATTTCAGCATCATAAGTAATTTATGAGTTTCATTCGAGCAATATAGTTAATATGAAAGCAAAGATGAAACACATGTTTATTGTTCATAAGTTACTAATTTATTGTGATAACATTTCAAATATTAACTGTACTACAAAGGCAGCTTAAAAATGTAGGGGATCCACTATTTTACTCATGGCTTTTTACAAGAACTTGGAAAAATACATCAAAGATGTATTTCTACCTGATGTAATGCTTCCTACATGTATTATTTATTTCAGGTTATTATTTTAAAAAATCAAGTGGAAGAAAAGGTAATGCTGCAGCAGTAAATAAAACATTACATTACATTACCTATTTAACCACAGATTTGTAAGTATTGGTGCTTAATGTTGAAAGTACATGATATATCTTTTGAGATTGCAGCTTCAGATAAAATAATATTCCAGCTTGTCAGTAAAGATTAATTCATACAATAAATTGTCCCCTTTGTGTCCATGGTTTATGAACATATGATTATGGGGAGTCTGCATATACTTTTTGAAATGTGCTTTTAATTCAACTTATATTATACTATGATGTTCCACTGAACAAACAGCTCCATTTCCAACATTAGACTGTTCAACATTTAGCAGCAGACTAACCATCACTTTAGATGGAAAAATTATGTGGAAAAAAACCGAGAATTTGCAGAAATGGAAAAACTGACTTACTTGTTCAGAGAAAATCAATTTTGGATTAGAAGTCTAATTTGAACTTTTTGCTGAGAAAGAATAAAAAAAAATGACATGATGATTCTTGTTTTCAAAAAAAGTTTAAAATGTGAATTAAACAAGGAGCTAAAGGGACTTGCATAGTTTAGTGATCATTATAAAGTTCAATGAAACTAAAAAAAAGACTTGTGACTGGTATCAGCATCCCCACAGTCACACGATCAAAATCCAGGTGCTTGGCAATGGGCATGCATTTATGACTGTTGCAGCATTCCAGGTCATGGATTGCCATTTCTGATCTCCTGACAGACAAAATCAATGGGGGAAGCCAAGTTTGCTTACCACTGCATGAACCACTTGTCAACCATAGCAAAATCAGTTGTAAAATCAGACATAACTCAGTTAACTCAGTTCTATTGCTTTGCAATAGAAATCCTAGTCCCAAGCAGGGGTGGGATTCAAATTTTTTAACAACCAGTTTTGTGGGCCTGGCTTAGTTGGTGGGCATGGCTTGGTGGGCATGTGACTGGGTGGATATGGCTTGGTGGTCATATTATTGGCTGGAGGTGGCCAACTCAATATCACTCACATCGTGGCACGCATCTCCTTGCCTGGCCTCTCGTGACTGTGGGGATGCTGCAATAATCGTAAGTGTGAAAAATGGTCATAAGTCACTTTTTTCAGTGCCATTGTAACTTTGAATGGTCACTCCACACAAGCAAAGTACCAGCAAAGGAGAAAAAAAAAACTCCAGAGAAGTTCCAGAGTCAGGAAGTCTAGTCCTGCCAAGAATGTAATCAGGATTAACGGAGAGGCAGTTTCTGTAAGCAACACCAGAATGTTTCCTTCCTGCCTTCCTTATAGGATTAGGCCAGTAATTTCTTCTCACAACCGGTTCTCTGAACTGATTAGAATGTTAACAACCAGTTCTAGTGAATAGGTTCGAACTGGTAGAATCCCACCCTTGGTCCCAAGTATAGTCATGAGGACCAGAAAAAAAATGTAAGAGTGTAACTGTCTGCTGAAAAGAATGTGAAAACCACATTTCATAACTGTAGTTTCTTTCCTTTATTTGCTTTTCTCAAACCTTTTTCTTCTTTTTTTTAATCTAGATTTGTCTTTTGCTGTATGTAATATTCTTCATAAACATAAAGACAAAAAAGAAAAAAATATATTAATAAAACCTGTTTATAATGATTAGTTGCAATGGGATATTTTCCAGCTAGTGTTACAGAAAAAAGCAAAGAAAACTAAATACATAGTTTGGGCTATTGTTTTTAGAACTATCTTCCTTCAGAGTAAAACACACTTTATAATTTTTCTCATTGTTGCAATGTTCTATTAGTGTAACAAGACCAAGGTTATAGCTCTTAGGTGTTAGTACTAATGTCCTAGATCAATAAACTGCTCAGATGCTCCAATCTGTGGTGTGTGTGTGTGTGTGTGTGTGTGTGTGTGAGAGAGAGAGAGAGAGAGAGAGAGAGAGAGAGAGAGAGAGAGAGAGAGAGAGAGAGANAGAGAGAGAGAGAGAGAGAGAGAGAGAGGGAGGGAGGGAGGGAGTGGAAGGAGAGAGAGGGGGAAGGGAGGGAGGGAGGGAAAGAGAGATATTATTCCTTTAGTTTTCTCTCTTAAATTGATAATAATCATAAGTAGAAAGGATTTCGGTCTATTTGCAATCAATTTAGAGATAACACAGTAGAAGCAACCAAAGTAAATCTTGAGCTCCTGGGGAAACTGATTTTAGATTAATAAGAGCAGTGATTATTTATAACTGCAGCATGAAAGCTATTATGAGTTTTATTTCAGACAAGCACTGTTTGGAGGACTGAACTGTGAAAATCCCCATTTGAACTTTTAGAAGTTCAAATGATAGAGCAGAACAGAGCGACCACTTCATGAAATCCCCATTCAAATTATCTCATTTCCCTTGATACATTCTGTCCTGCTTCTTACTGAGAATTGCTGTTACACTGCAGAAAATAGCCATATGTATATGTTATATGTATTGTTTAGTAACAAGTAAAGGAAGTATTTTGTTGATTTGTTTGTTACAAGAGTCAAGAGAAACTTTGGTACTAATTTTAACAGATGTGTATATAGATATAGACTCACATAAATGCATTTGATCACATATGTACATCATGTATTAATTGACTATTTTAAAAATAATCCCAAACTTTAATATGAATTTATTTGATACCACTCCCAAGAATTTCTATTGCCTGAGTAAAAGGCAAAGTACTTGTATAAAAACAGAAATCAACTGAATTAGCAGCTTAATTATGTTAAGGTAAAAACTTTTTTCAATGATTTACCTGAGGGGATAAATGAGGAACTCATCAAATTTTCAGACGACACCAATCTAGAAGGAATAGCTAAATAGGTTTAAAGTACAGAAAAATAAGAAGGATCTTGACAGACTTGAATATTCAGTGCTAGCTAACAACATGACATTCAATGATGAAAAAAGTAAGGTTCTATATTTAGGCAAGAAAAACCAAATGCACATGTCTAGTTTAGGTCATAGCTGTCAAACTTGTGGCCCATGGGCCAGATGCATCATGCACTGGCCATGTCCATGTCCATGCCCAATTTAGTGAAGGGAAAAAAAGTTGCCATACATCACATGATGCTGCTGTAACAATGCAAGTTTGACACTCCTGATATAGGTGGTACCTTGCTCAATAGTAGTAATTGTGAGAAGGATCTTGGAGTCCTAGTGGACAATCATAAATTTGAGCCAGTAATGTGCTGCAGCTGCCAAAAAAACCAACACAGTTCTAGGCTGCATTAACAGAAGGATAGAATCAAGATCACATGAAGTATTAATACTACCTTATAATGCCTTGGAAAGGCTACACTTGGAATACTGCATCCAGTTTTGGTTGTTATGGTTTAAAAGAGATGTTGAGACTCTAGAAAGTGTGCAAAGAGTAACAAAGATAATTAAGGTAATGGAGGCTAAAATATGTAAAGAATGGTTGCTGGAATTAGGTATGTCTCATTTAATGGAAAGAAGGACTAGGGGTAACATGATAGTGTTCCAATATCTAAAAGATTATCACAGAGAAGAGGGAGTCATACTATTCTCCAAAGTATTTGAGGGCAGGACAAGAAGCAATAGATGGAAACTAACCAAGGAGAGAAGCAACACAGAACTAAGGATAAATTTCCTGACAGAACAATTGATCAGTGGAATATCTTGCTTCCAGAAATTCTGAATGCTCCAACACTGGAGGATTTCAAGAAGAGATTGGACAACCAATTGTCTGAAATTGTACAGGGTTTCCTGCCTGAACAGTGGTTGGACTTGAAGGTCCCTTCCAACTCTCTTATTCTGTTCTGTTCCTAAAGGCCCGGTCCCACTGCACCTACGGATGCAAAGAGGATGTAAAACGTTAAAAAAAGCTTGCCATCCGTTGGAAAACGCGATGCATCCATTGTGTACT
>BHFT01004301.1:0-41525 GCA_004320025.1 Laticauda laticaudata
GTGAGAAGTACCTGGGATATGGCCAGGATGCAAAGGGCGTTCTCCACTACCTGCCTTGCCCTGGACAGCCTGTAGTTTGAAGATCCTCTCTTCACGGGTGAAGGTTGTCTTGAAGTGTAGGGCTTTCATGAGGTTGGTTCTGAGGGAGAAGACACCCCCCATATGAAGTAGGCAATCTTGCGTTGTCGTTGGGTAGGGGTCTGGATCTGAAAGCCTTGTTGAGCGTTGCCTTCCGCCCCTCCTTGAGTCATGTGTTGTTACGTGGCATCTGAAGATGAGCCACTCCTGAGGCATCGTGTAATGAACTGTAGTCAGCTGACCATAGCAGAGGACGATGCTGAAGAACCCTGTAGTTGAAATAAGTGTAGCCCAACTTGGTGGTGCTTTGCAGGCACGTGCTTCCCATTCTATCGGCCCAATGGTTGTGTGGGAAGTCACCTGGTACCCTGCTCTGCAACTTTTTAATCCTTCATCAGTGAGAGGGCACGGAGGAGTCCTGCAGATTCTTCGATGATGGCCTGCCACTTCTGCTGACCACAATGTTGAGGGTTTGGTGGCACCTTTCCAGCCGTACTGCATGCTCCTGTAGGGGTCCCTGAGGCCAGTGGCGCGAATGAGTGCCACTTGAGCCCAGGTTCCAGGCTGGTGGAAGTTGGTTGTTTGCCTTGGTCAACCTGGGTGTCAGGTGCTGCACAACTTCGTCAACAGGTGGGGCATCCTATGAAGTTCTGGAATGCCCGAGTGTCTTCTGTTGTTCCTGAGCTCCACCATCAGCTTGTTGTACAGTCCGTCCTCTGCTCTTCTGGCGATCCATCTTTGGACCCAGACGTTTCTTGGCCGCCTACTTTTCTTCCCGTAGTAGGGTTCAGAGAGCCTGTAGATGGCTTCGCACTGTTGCAGAAGGATGGAGTCTAAAGCATATACTTTCTCACCTTTACCAGTCATGACAATGTTGATGATATAGCCTCTATATAACTTTTTTCATTATTTATGGAAAAGAAGCTTGCCTTTAAAGGCTAGCCTGCATTTTCTACATTCATGAAACAGTATTGATTTTTTTTTCAGGGGCACTTGCACTATTGTTAGTTTTGACCACCTCAATATTATGGGCACAACTTCTGGCTGAACTTTTGCCTAGCCTTCTGTCCATCTGAGCAATCCAGTTTAAATGCCTGTCCTCGTGTGTCTTCCAAGGACATTAGTCAAATATTGATGGGTTCTGCTTATGTGATGCAGATAGGCAAATAACCTCTGTTCAGACAGGAATATTAACATATGATAGATCTCCCATACAGATAACAGAAATGGAAATTTCAACATAGCTGCAGATGGAATAAAATTTACCCTTTAGTAAATGGATAGAAAATTTAAAAAAACTTATAGCCTTTTCAATTTTTTTCTACTTCCCATATTCTTTCTATTGTGAGGCCATAGGAAGAAAAATTTGACATTTTTGGCTAGAGACTATTGCACTATAAAGATGGAATGTGTTGAGTCCCTTTATAAGTTTATATCACAGATACTTTATTTCCTGGGTTTCCTGGTTCATACTATGTTATATTATATATTGTAAAGCAATTAAATAATCTCAGATTTTGCTGAAGTCAGAAGGATGAGACTGAAAACAGCTTCACACTACCAATCACAATTGGTGTGCTACACAATACCATTCTCCAATCCTCCATCCTCCTATCGTCCAGTTTAAAAAAATAACCCATAAACATCTTCAGTTCTTCCAACTTCAACATGCAGAGAACACCAACAGCCAACCACCCCTTCTTTTCAGCTGATCAATAAGAAGGTGCAAAAAATAGTATCCAAAACAAAATCTTCTTATTTCAACTACACATAACAATGCTCAGTTGCTGATGTTTTTGCTACATTTAGTTCGATATAGTTTGGAATTTATTCTCTTATGAATAACTATACAATTTTCAGGGAAGCCAGCCTGCAAAAAATGTAAACAAAAGCATTGAAAGCCTCCAGAGGCTTCCCAGATGCCTTGTTGCATTTACAATAGCCTGTGAGCTATAAAGATGAATTGATAGCATTCTGACTATTTTGCGGTTGTGGTTGTGGTCAAGCAGCTGAATTGAGAGAAAGAGAAGAAAAGTTCTAATTTTTTTCTGGAACCAGTCGACTTAGTTGCCTCAAACAAGGTTATGTGAAAGGATTGAATTTTAAATGGGGTAACAACAGGAGTATCAGCCATCTTATATACAGGCACTAAACTAAACACATGTTTACTAATGGTATCAGGAATTTCACTGTACGAAAACTTCCGGTTGATGTCATGGCACGATTGGTGCATGGAAGTGGGGCTCCACATCCCCACACCGAATCCTCTTTGTCGGAGGGCTCCCTAGAGAGCTAAAGTCACCCTGTCAGGGGTGACAAACAAGGAGGGGCACCCTATTGGTCATGGATAGTGGCAGTTCTCCTGCTGGATCCAGGGTTTCTTCCAACTTTGCTGAAGATGAAGATGAGGTGACCAACATGGCCACTGTGAAGCTGGGGTAGCCAAAGCAACTTAAGAATGTGCTGGAGCAATGAGAGTGGACAGTGATCGGAACTGGGTATGATTTTTAATAGAGAAAATCATATCCTAAAGCTATAGAACACACAAAAACTGGCAGGACTTTGAATAGGCACTTCAAAGTGCTGGATATTTGACTGTTTATTGAATATTTTGTCTGAATTAATGAGAAAGTAACTTAAACTGGATTTTTAATGTTGATTTTTGAAAGTGGATTCTTAATGCTGATTTTTAAGCTGAAGATGCCTTATACTGGTGAATGGGATGTGTATTAATGCATACTCCTAAAAGGAAGTGGCCTTGAACAATTTTGATAAGAAGAAATACAGCTGGAGGTCTGTTCTGCTTTATTATTTACTGTTCCATACTTATCTACTTTATGGTGATTAGAGGCCACCCTTGAAAAACCTGGAGGATATCTAATAGAACGACTTTTGAATACTGGAGCTATTTAACAAATTAAAAAGTGGATTTAAAAAATTACTTGGAAAATTCCCTGGACTGTATCAATAAAACCTATCAACTAACTGTGGGATAAAAAGAACTTTAATCAAGGCATTTCCTGATGAATAACATTAAGACTAAGTAATCTGCTGTCAAAAAGAATAAACTCCAGAGCGTTGACAGATTATTGACAGAACATTGAATACTACATGGATGTTTTAAAATAAGGCAAGATGGCTCATCAGGAAGACCTGGAGACACAAAAAGAAATTATGAGATTACTTCAAAACATCTATGATATGATGATGGGGAATACTAAGGAGATAAAGAACTTGTTACACAATATAACCAGAAAGACTGAAAATGTGCAACAAGAACTATTGAAGCAAGATAATAAAACCCAGGAAACAAGGGAGACAACTGCAAACTCAGAGAATGAAACAGAAGAGTTGACACAGCAAACAGAACAAGGAGAAAAGAAGGAGGAGATTATAAAGTTGGGTAAAATAAAGTTGGGATAATATATACAAGGAGAATGAAAAATGGAATTGAATAAATTGAAAGATATTTTGGAAAAAAGACACAGGATGTGGCAGATCTATGGGTGGACTGACTGCAAAATAATATTGTGGAGGGAAATAAAGGTTGAATATGAAAGATATAGATAAGTACCCAAGGGAGGAGTATGGGAAGCAAGCTAAAAAGAGAAGAAACTTAAGTTCTAAAGGATGAGAGATGATGGATAGAAGTATTTTTCTTTTAAAAAAAAGATAGACTGTCCTAAAATTAGAATAGATATAAACTTGAGAAATAGGGGGAATATTGTTATATATTTTTATCTTATACAACATTTAAAATGAATATCAGAGGTTGAGATTGGAGTCTGAAAAAGGACATTATTAGGTATGCTCAAAAACAGTGTTATTACTATTAGAAGGAGGTAGGAAATATTGAATAATGGACAAATGAAGGATTATGTGTTGACATAGTTATGTATAACAACATTAGATTAACGTAGCAACTTTTAAGTGGCCATATTAAAAATTAGAATAGATACAAAAAGAAATGGGAGAACATTTTATACATAAATATACATAAAGTGAATATTAAAGGTTAAAGGCCCTGTCACACTGCCCAACAGATGCAAAACGTTTGTAAAAAGGACACAGCGGACGAGAAAAATGTTCCAGATCCGTGGTGTTATCCGCATCTCAATTATGTGGGCAAAAATTTGCATAAACAGAATGGATAACACGGAAAGAACAGATTCAGGGGGAGGACGCAGAGTGGATGGAAAACTTCGATGCGGAACGGAAGCATCTCTTGCTTTTGCATGCCTCATATGGCGATCCTCTAGATGCATCTTAATAATCCAAGATAGGTCCCCTCTTGTGAACGTTTTTTCTGTTTTAAATTCTTTCTTTGCGTGCTGTATCACTTTCATTCCTTTCTCTGTCAGTGCTAGCTAACGGCTGCGTGTCCGTTCCGTGTCCCGTTCCGCTTCCTCCTGCGTTCCGCTTCCTCCCTGCTGGAGGCGTGATTCGAGTTGTGCGGATGCGCAGGCGGATGCCTAGCGGATATAGCGGATGCGTAACGGATGAACAAACAGATGCAGAACGGATGTCCCACGTATGCCCTAGCGGAATGCAGAAGCGGATGCGTTTGATACATTTTCCGGCTGCAAACGTTTTGAGAGCTCTAAACCTTTTGAAGCGCGATGAAATGTCATAGACGGATCTGGATGGATTAGAGAGGAAGCAAAACGGAGGCAGTGAGTACAGAACGGAAGCATCGTGTTAACCAAAGGATGGCAAGTGTTTTTCTCCGTTTTACATCCTCTTTCCATCCGTTGCTGCAGTGTGACAGGGACTCTAGATTTGAAAAAGAATGTTACTAGGTTGCTCAAAAATAAAATGTATTACTATTAGAAGAATGTATCAAATATTAATAATTGAAACATGAAGGACTAAGTGTTGATACAGCAATGCTTTTTTTATTATTATTGCTTTTGGTCAAAATGATGATACCCAGATACCATACTATTCATGACATGATATTGATATATGTTTTTAAAAAATTTAAAAAAAACTTTACATAAAAAAGGAATTCCAATATACATCCAGTATCACCACCCCCTTCTGCTATTTCAGTTAGTAAACTGGGGTTTGTTTTTTTTAAAGCAACATAATCCAGGGTTTCTTTCTAGAATTGCTTTTTTCAAGAAAGATTCAATGTCTGAAAACTGTCCAATATAAAAAACAAAACATATAATGCAGTGATTACATTTAATCACTTAAATAAAGAGGTGTGCAGACATGATACCATCTCTTGCCTACAACCTAGAAGCACAAGAATTCTGCCTCAGGTGCTCAGTCAATTGAAGTCCTCCAGACAATGGTTCAAAAAGGTGAACTGTTTGGCCCTGACCAAATTATCAGATGCATTGAGGTGGGCATACACTTCCAGAGGAAAGCTGGGGATTGTCCCTGTACCCGATATGGTTTTATCCACCACTTACCCACCTCCTCCGATTATTTATTGTGCTATACTTACAGAGGCTAGAAAGGATTGTACAGAACGCTGCAAAAAAAGACAGATATTATGAGAAATTAGCCTACTCTCAAAGTCAGAAGAACAGGCTGGAAATTAGAATTACAGACAGACAAGGAAAGCTTTATATGAAGTCAGAATAATAATGCTCTGGGAAATGTGTTTCTACTCATTGACTATGTAATTACTTCTTTGAGGGCATCTGAGAGGCATTTTGTTAGTCAGCTGTAAACAGAGGCAGTCTCTGAAATGCAAAGTTCTGCTTAAGATATTTGCTTTTCCTCTGATTTCTCCTTCCCGCCTCCATTCACAGTTTTTGCCACTGTGCTGCTTAGGGAGTTTAAGAAAAAGTCCCTACTCTCTCTCCCGATTCCTTAAATAAAACTACATTTTAAAAAATCTCTACAGTGAAACAGGAAACTTAATACTATCTTCCAACAGCAACACCAACCCCCTTTTTTAATTCAGAAAAGTAACTCAAGGAAAGGACATAATGGGTAGTTCAATAATTGCATACAAGTGCAGGCTTGTCATGGCTGTTGTTAAGGCACAGAGAAGGCCAGACTGGATACAGCCCCATTGAGACAATCACTCCCTTTTGGGCAAGTTCATATTGTATCAGTAAGTGCACATTGTCCATATCAGGTATCTGTTCCTCAGCGTTTAAATAGAAAGTATATAATATCAGGTTGGGCTCAACACCTGGGGATTGCAAGGACAAATGCTCAATTTCTTGATCTGTCTGTACCTGTAGTATTAACCCATTGCTTTTTCAAGAACATTCCAGTCATATCTTTGATTTTTTTCATTCGCCTTCTCTGCTGCCTTCTACTTCATTTACCTTGGCAAAGTTTACCCAAAGCATGTGAGTTTATACTTGCTAATAATATCCTCAGGGGAGCAATCAATCTTTATTTGGTCTAAGACTGATGGATTGGTTCTTCTCATAGACCAAGGCATTTTGAGGAACTTATCTCCAAAGTCGTAATTTAGAGACATCTGTCTTCCTCCTCTCACTGTTTCTCAGTATCCTATTTTTATAGCCATATATTAACAAAAAACATTATTTAATTACTCCAATCTTTGTTATTAGTACAGTGTCTTTATTTATGATCTTGCCCATGTTTTCATTCACTTTCTCCCTCTTTATGTCTCCAGAATGCTGTTTATTTTTAACTTTTCACAGCTCAAAGAAATAAAACTATAATTTTGCTTCTTCATTCTTAAAATACCTAGTATGCAGGTTAGCATTACTTTTCTATTTAATTTTAGCCTGTATTTTTCATTTTCTCTCTCACATTCACTCTCACACACACATTGTGTATGTAATTTTTATTAAATATTTTTAAAAAGGAAGATTATATTAGAAACTAATATCAAAAAGAGGGAAAAATAAATAAATGTGCAAAGTTTGTAAGCTATTATTTTGTATCTTTTTCTTTCCTTTCTATTTTTCTTTTATTCTTTTATTATTTTTTCCCCTTGCATTTTTCCTTTTATTCTGTTCATTTGGAAAATATTTTTTAAAATATTAAGAATTATCAAAATGCAATGCCTTTCCTATTAGAAAACATTAAGTATATAAGCCATTTTTCCCAGGTCTAGAAAGTTGATGACTGAAGGGAGACATAGTAGAGATTCACAATAGGAAGGCATGTGCTAGAGCAATTATGGTTCTAAAGAGATCTACACTCAATCCACCCACAGTCATGGAAACTCAGAAGCTGACTTGGGCTTGTCTATAGTGTTCTATGTCGGCATTACAAATTATAGAGTGATGAATAAGAAATTTTGTAAGCACTTTTGATTGACCCCATTTCCCAGCAATGTCATTCAAATAACATTACAAATACACAGACTTCCACAAATTCAGCAGGCATGCCTTCAGGAAGAAAAGCTTGTTGACTTGAAGTGTTGATTGATAAGCTACTTCTGATTACAGTTTACTGTGTTGTCTAATGCAGTACCTATTCATAAGTATCTTTCCCATGGTTAGCACCAGACTCAGACACAAAGCCTCAGAGTATCAGGCAATCATGTCACATGAGTGGTATGAAAGTAGTGAGAACAGGCTTTCTTTTTCATTCCTATTGCTAAAATAAAGATATTCATCAAATATTAGTACTGTAAGTTCAAGAAATATTTCAATCAAAGCTTACAAAATTTACTGATACAGTGATAAGTGTTAGCTTTAAAAAGGGCTCAACACATTCTTGGTAGGCAGATCCTGGAATGACTGCTAAGAGGCAGTTCATATTCAGAGCCAGTGTGCTAGAAATGGATGGTGGCCATCTCAGTGCTCACTGTTGAAAACTGAAAATCAGACTGTCACCCAACAGGGCCTTGTCTTGCCATACACAATGAGTGTATAAATTACCTACATAGATTAGTTCACGACCAACCAAAAGAAGAGCAGAAAAGGCCTTGAATTTCCTACAATTTGATTATAATGCACAGATATAATTTCAAATCTAAATTTTGTTCAAACTGTTTATTAGAGGTTCCAAGGGATCTTCCTACGGTGCTCAGAGTAGGAAGCTTTTGGCTGCAACTCTGTCATAACAGACTCCTCCAACCTTGAACCTTTCAGGTGTGTTGGGATTACAACTCTTAGGCATTTCAACCAAAGCGCTCATTGAAAGATTATGGACTGAGGAAGTTGAGGCAAACAAATCTTCTCAGAAAAAGATGCACAACACAAGCTCTGCTTCTTCTCTTTTCCTCTCATCTGCCAAATCCTTTTCATATACATAAGGGAGGGGAAGAGGAGGGAGCGAAGATGAGCAGCAAGAGGAAGCCAGAAGCAGCCTCTTCAGGGGCCTGGTCTGACCAACTGCCAAAGCAGAATTGGAGAAACTGTTTGCAGCAGCACCATGGTTTGCCTTCTATGGACAAGAGGGGTGTGTGACCAACCTCAAGAATTTTGTTGGGTCTTCCTAGCCAATGACATGCTCTCCTGTGGGTAGCTAGTCCATTTCCCCCTGAAATTACATTTCTTTGAGATTTGCTTTCTTCCATAAATGAAAGCAACCTGTGGCATGGAATTTGCCTGATGACGTTCTATGCCTTAATTTCCCCCTGCCTTTCCTTTAGTTTTTTCATTAGATGTTGTTTCCAATTTCTTTTAAATGGATCAGGAAGCCTAGTTTGGCTGCAGTAAGAAAACTGTCTTTGTAAGAAATAAGGAAACTGTTAGAAAGAAGTAGCTGCCACATTGTGTGGGTTATTTAATTTTCTTAATTGAAAATATATGAACAAAAATAGACCTCAGACTTCCTTTTCTTTCCTTCCGTTTTCCCCTTAACTAAAAAAACATCCAAAGCTATAATAAAACCAATTGATGTTTTATATAATGGGAGAAGGAAGGGAAGAAGGGCTGGTGGGTAACTTATTATTTGAGGATTTCTGCATTCCCTTCGCTAGATTATAATTATAATAATATTCATTCATGCTGTCTACAACAATGGCACTCTGCCCCAAGGTTACTATTTCTCTAGTCTCCTCTGAATGTGATTGCTTTGAAAATAGCATTGTTTCAAACAGAAGCAACTACTTGATATGTTTACTTTATGGGAGTGAATGGGGTATGGAAGTTCATGGAAATTTTACTGTGTGAATGCTTCAGAAGCATTGTCAGTAGAGATGTATTACACAGACACAATATAGACCAAATCATAAAAGTAGGCCCATAAAATCAACCTGGAAACTTATGTATAGGGATTTTGTTGTTAGAAATATTTCTTTACCTAAAGAGATAAACAGAACAATCAAGGATATAAAAATAATGATAGTAAGAGTGAGGATCCAACTTCTTGCTGGATTTCCCATTGAGTTTCCTTGTGTGAATCTGGGTAGGGAGCATTGGAAATCTTCCCTCCCCTTCCCTTTCCTTGCTGCCTAATGGGGGAGAGTGAGGGATTGGGGGACTGGCTGGGAAACATGGAACATTGACAATGAAGATCACATGATTCCAGCAGCACTCCTGCAGCATAGCAGCAGTCAATGGCACTGAAAGAGCCACAACTTCCCCCAATTTCATTCCATTTGAAGTCATAGGTCGTAGACTTTGGATGCATTCACTAAGTTAGCCCATTTGAGATATCTTCCAAAATTGGTGCCCCATTTCACTCAGTTCAAGGTCATGACAACAAGTATTTTAATAGCATATAAATATTGTTTCCATGACATGTCGAACCACAAACTAACCAAAAACATTTTGGCTGCCATTTTAAGTAAATTAACCTGTTTATTGTTCTCTGGAATGTGCAGTCCCAGGCAAGATTTTAAAAAATGCTATTTATATTAATTGTGGCTAAGTATGTTAATCTCTAGTAAAACCTGCAAAAATGTCGTTTTTCTCTGTATGTAAATAGTTGTTCTTGCTATGTAATCTCTTAACAAAAGAGTAGTGCTCAAAGGAAGGGATTGGGACAAAAATGGATGTATAGTTACCAAAATTCCCTTGCAATAAGCTTCCAATTACCTTAAGTCACCCCATCAAATAGAGAAGTTGTGCTTCTACAGACAACAGCTCCTAAATAACACCATGCTATAACAGAGAGTTTTAAGGATACTTTCACCCCTGTGGTTCAGCCAAACTGATGGAAGAGTTGGGAGAAGAAAGAAGAGGAAGTCTGTGGTCTGTTTTTATATGCTTGCATCTGGATCACAGTTTATTTATATGTGCTAGAGCAAGACAAGGCTGGGTTGTTGAACCCAACCTCCATTCTTGTGGTACTGATGGCAGGAAATAGGACATTTGGGCAAATAGCTGTTGAGGAGAAGGCAGGTGTGAGATGAGAGAGTGGGGAAAAAATAGAAAATAAATTGTGAAGACTTTAACTTCCTGTTATCTTCAGAAATATCCATAAAAGTGATGTCTTGTTTAGAAAGCAGAATGAGGATTTTAATGCAAACAAATGCAAAAGTATAAAGTATGTAAGTCAAAGAGCTATTCCTCATTAATGTTTTAATTCATTCCTAACCCGCTTGCTGCGATGTTGAAAATAACTCTGGTCTTAAATTGGATTGTCTAAAGTATACTCTCTGCTTTCTTTTCATGCACTTTTCTAAACTAGTCCTTTGCCCTCTTGGACTGAGAGTGAATATTTTCAGATTTGAAATTGGTCACTATCATAGTGGAATAATCCATCAGCTAATGATCCAAAGAAGGGGTCTAAATATATATTCTCCTATGCCCAGGTTGCCTCCCTAAAAGAGTACTGGAAGCTGTCCAGCATTTTCATATTTGTTTCTCTTTTGGTCCCTTGTCAGTCAGTGTAAATGAGGAGAAATGGTTGTTTTTAAGAATGGGAACAATTGCATAAAACTGGGTTGGTCACAAGGTTAAGGCAATATCACACAATGAAGGTGGAACATTTGAGTTCCGCGGCCAACATTGTCAAGTAGGCAAAGCAGGAATCAAAATACTGTAACACTGATTGTAAAGAGGGAATGAATTCTAGGAATGCCACGTAAGAAAATAAATCTATAATAGCAACTCCATTGGAAACTGTGGTTAGGGTTGCCCAGTTCAAGCAAACATTCTTGCTTCCAGCACTAAATGCAAAAACAGGAGTGAACTTCCTCAAGAGTTTGAACCACTGGAGTAGGTTCTGCAAAAATAGAAAGAATGAAAAAATATCAAGCAATTTCATTTATTTAAATCAGAGTAAAGTGTGTATTTCCCATTGACATGTATTCATACGGTATGTTATTCCACAATAAAGTCCAAAGAGGCCCTTTCTGAAGCCTTTGTTTTCCTCTGTGTAGCTTTTAAATACTTTTAGTCAAGGACACAGAGCCTTATAGGACTATCTCTAGAAGTTTCTGGATAGTTGGAACAGGACATATTCCCACAAGGGATGATTACTCTTAACATTCTGTCTTTCTTCATTTGTTTTCTAGTCTCCCGACTTGGTCATTGATTAGGCAATGGAAGTACTCAAGACAAGAAGAGCAAGAGCAAGTTTCATTCAAACTACACTCAGAAAAGTTTACAAGGAGTCCTGGGAATGCTGTGGAAGTGATTTGAACAAGTGGTTGCTAGATAGAAAGATCCCCAAATATCCAATAGAACACCAATTTATGGTGACTCCTTTGATCATGTTAAATTAACATTATGGGGGCATTTACGTTTAGAAATGGCAAAGTAATCCTTTTGCGGACAAACGGGGATAAAGTGTGTAATGTACACCTGCAATCATTCATTCTTCTTACACATAACTTTTCAGTCAGTTTTCATTCTCCCTGCCAAACCACCTCAATATTACTTTTTCATACTAGTAGCTCATGTTTGTATTCAATCCAAAATCATTCAGCATCCATTCATTCTTAATCTGATGTTATCTTATTTTACTATGCATGCTTACTTGATAGACCATTCCCATTGCATTCACTTACTTTTATTTTTATTTTTCATGACATACCCAGCTCTCACTTTCATAAAACAAAATTCACAGAAGGATGGTGTTATATATACATACACACATATTTTGCTTTTTTAGGGAAATATGACACATAACTATTCTTCAAACAACATTTCAGTAAATGTTCTATCTGCTATAAGAATTGTGGCCCATGAGGCAAGAACTAGCAGTATCCACACCAGACAGGCCTTAAAATAAATATACCACAACTGCTCAACTTCAAGTCCAACAACACTTGCTCTAAGTAACTCAGTTTACAAGGGAAGAAATAAAAAAACTGATATAAAAAACTCTTCACTCTTCACACTACAGCAAGCTATCAACTAATCTATACCGTTCTTATCTGCAATAAATTCTTGGTTAGTCAAGCTATTTCTATGACATGTCCGCCAAATGGAGCCAAGAAATTAAGCTAAAGATAAAGTAGCAGATGTATGAGCTCTTGAGTTCCCCTCCCAGAAACCTTGTGGATCTTTACACTCTGGATTTGCCTCTAGATTTGGAATACTAGCTTAATAGCTCCTGCTGCTGCCACCTATCTTCCAGGGTAGTGGTTGCCAACTGGTGGGCCATGGCCCACTAGTGGTCCACAAGAAAATTTTGGTTTTTTTGGTCCACAAGAAAATTTTGGCACCCCCCCCCAAAGCAATTAATCCAGGCTGTGGGGGAACACAAGGCTGTGCTGCCCACATGGCCCACGGGAACACAAGGCGTGCGTTGCTTACATTAGGAACAACATGAGGTAGTGAGGGGAGGCGGGAAAGGGCGGGGGGGGGAACTTGCCTGGCCACCAGATTGCTTCTTCCACTTCTTTCTTCTTCTGCTTTTGACTGCACATAAGGAAAGCAGCAAAAGTCTTTCTCTCCCCCAAATTCCACCAGAAATTAGTCTTTGGGACCCTGCAAGGCATCCTGCTCCAAGAGGCTGCACTGGCAAAGATTCATTTCTGGTGGAGTTTGGGGGNGAGAAAGAGAAAGAAAATCACCAGTCCCCGAGGTTAAATCGATCTCTCTTTTCCCCTCCCTCTAAGAACGGAGCTCAGAAGCAGGCTAGGAATGATTGCCTTGAGGAGGGTGTGAGGGGTGTGTGTGTGTTTGTGTGTGTGTGTGTTTTTGTGTGTGTGTGTGTGTGTGTGTGTGTGAGAGAGAGAGAGAGTGAGAGAGAGAGAGAGAGAGAGAGAGAGAGAGAGAGAGAGAGAGAGAGAACATCACCAGCCCACCGAAGTTAGATCAGATCTCTTTCCTTCTCCCTCCCACCAATGTCAGCAGGCCACGTCAGTCAAAATTCACATTAGCGGTCCACAGGATTTAAAATAATGTTTGGTGGTCCCCAAGGTCCAAAAGTTTGGCAACCTCTGTTCCAGAGGGATGCCACACCTGGCATACTCTCCCTATTCCTGATATGTATGCCAGAGATCTCACACCATGTGCTGCCTTTCTGACAAGTAAAAAGTAAATACAAAACTTGAAATAATTTGTATACTACTATTTCTTGGCTATATAGCATAAAGATATGTGGCTAAACAATAACAGCTGCTCATACAAACAGAAAACAACAGCTGAAATGAATCTTAGTAAATGCTATGAGCAGGCCACAAGACAAGTGGTCTGCTACAAATGAAACAAGCATTCTCTGCTCAGGACATTACTAATTTCAAAGTAAGAGCAGAGGTGGTGTTCAGCAGGTTCTGACCAGTTTTGGAGAACCGATAGCGGAAATTTTGAGTAGTTTGGAGAACTGGCAAATCCCACCTCTGACTGGCCCCTCCCCTGTCTATTCTCTGCCTCCTGAGTCCCAGCTGATCAGCTGGGACTTTTGTTGCCCTGCACAGGAGAACGGAGCTGGAAAGCAGGTTAATGGGATGGGGAGTGAATGGAGATTTTACAGTATCCTTCCTCTACCACGCCCACCAAGCCATACCAAGCCCACCAAGCCATGCTCACAGAGCCGGTAGTAAAAAAATTTGAATCCCACCACTGAGTAAGAGTACTTATTTCTCCATCTTAACATGATGATATCAACATGATGAAATACTCTTTCTCCTTGTAGTTACCCATGCAAAAATAAATAGCAGATCCGAGAACTATACAAATGATAATTTTAGATATACTCAAATTTTGCATAGGTGCTGAAGTTACACAATTCCTTAACTTGTATAAAGTAATAAAGAACATTTAGACATTAGCCCATAAATGTAGTGAATATGTGTCATGCTCAATGTTGAACCATTTGCTAAGTAGTCCATTTAGTCTCATATACTGTATGTGTTATTTCCATCAAATCTTACTCCTATAGCATTCAGCAACTAACTTCAGTATTCATACAAAATCTTTTATAATTCAAATTCACTTTATCATAAGTTTTTTCTACTTCAACAAACATGCAATACACTTACTTTCTGACATTCATGTTTCTTAACGACTTAATGTATAACATTCTCAAAGCATCTGTCTTCCTTGTGATCAATTCCTCCCATATAAACCAAAAAAATGGGGCAGTGTTGGATTTTAGAAGATATTTTTTTCATTTATTTATACTTTTATTGTTTTTAAAATAGTGACAAAAGGAAAAGGTGAAAATATGTACATTGTCAAAGAAAATAGAAAATTCTTTTAAAAGAAAATGAGAAAAACACAATTAGGGGGAAAGTATTATATATTATAGATATATAAATGTACTATAAGTATAAATATTTCTTTAATTAATTTATTTATATTGCTGCCTATTAAATAATAATTGCATAAGACAGCTATACATAGAATCATAATTATTTACTGTTAAAGCAGTATTGAATATCAGCAGTAAGAGTTTCTCAGGACAAGCTGAAAGAAGGGGGTTTAATTACAGGCACTACTTCAAATATTCTGTGATTCCATAGTGAGAAGAGAATGAAGAATGATGTAAGTAGGAAGCAGGAAACAGTATTTCTTTTTGCCCTGAAAAAGAAAGAAAATTATAATTTTACTCAATGACCATTGCAATACAAGAATGCAAATGCACAAATAAAAGTAAAATAAAATGTACGGACATTTTTCTTAATATTTAAAACCAAATTGAACAAAAAACAGCATAAAAGCATTAAAGACCATTCTCTTTATTGTCGACTAATATCAAACAGAAGAGTTGTTTGGAATTTCTATTTACTGTAGGAATCTTTTCAACCTGCTCAGTAATGTGAGAACATATTGAAATATGGCAAAGAAATGGAACAAATAAAAAATTGCATGTTAAAGTGGATACAAAACTTCAAATAAATAATCATAGTACAATACTGTGGTTTATTTCAGAGAAATCTAATTTAAGAGAAATTAATATAAAAAGTGTTACAGATGATATATATCTACACCAATAATGATAGACAAATCTTATAACATAAATGTTGATCATGTAACAAAGAAGAAACATTTTATCATGTATGGTGATAATATAAAAAAAAATTTCAGAGATACCAGAAAGTAACAAAAAATGCTCAGAAAATCCTAAAAATAAAAAAAACATATTTTTATTGCTTATGATCTCAGAAAACCTAAATGAAAAGCAACACAATAAAATATATGTTGTTTGCAAGAACAAATTTGGTTCAAGATTGAAAAAGAAGAATTTTGTTGACAATACAAGATTGGGAGAATAAAAAAGGGGAATATGCAGCAATGACAAAATTGACAATATACAATAGAAGTTCAAGCAAATTTAAGCAAGAATAACTCCTTTTATTTACTACCTATTACACAACAGGGCAAATTTAGACATATGGGATATGGTTTCTAGGAAAAAAAGTTATAGGACCAATTAAAATAATAGATGAAAGGGCTTTAAGAGATACTAACAATGGTTGAAAACAATGTTGAAAACAATGGTTTTCAATATTCAAAGTAAATGATAAAAATCTAAATTGTGGTCAACAGTGAGGGAAACAAATGGAAGTCATGGGGAGAATGTGTCACTGCCATGTTATCTCACAGTGTTTTTACATGTGCTTAGTAGTTGTTCTCTTTCTTTTATTTGTCACTATCTGATGCAGACTTTGTTCCTTCTATTTCGCTCTTCTACTAATAAAAATATTAAAAGAAAACTACAAGAAAACTTCTTCATACATTTTGCCACAATTTAACATCTATGAATGCCATTCCATGGCCAGGGAAGATATGACAGGAGAGTCCTTCTTGGACTGACACAGTATATATTCCCACGGATTCCGTGCAGTTTGGTGAACCCGCAAATCCCACCCATGGCTGGTCCTGCCCATCCTACCCTTCACCTCCCAGGAGTCCCCACGCTGCCCATTTTGGATGCCAGGTAAGCACAGGGCGTGCACAGAGGCTCAAAGAGGGCAAAAAATGGGCCTCTGGGGTCCAGGGGAGGCCTTTTCGCCCTCTCAGAGGCTCAAGAAAAGCCTCTGGAGTCTGGGGAAGGCAAAAAAAGGGCCTCCTGGAAGTTCTGGAAGGCTGGAAACAGGCCCATTTATGGCCTCCAGAGGGCCTCCAGAACCCAGGGGAGGTAGCTTTGTCCCTCCTGGAGGCTTGAGGAAAGCTTCCAGAACACGGGGAGGGTGAAAACAGCCCCCCCTCCACTGTGGTGCAGGAGGCTGACGAAGCCATGCCCACCATGGCCGCATCCACCCAGCAACCAGGCAGAGAACTGCTTGCTGAAATTTTTGAAGCCCACCTAGTATGCATGACATGCTTTCATGATCTTAGGCTGACATTGATCTTAAGTGTCGTAGATTTGTTTTTAATTTTTTTTTTTTTGCAGAAATAATTCATCTTGGCCAACTGCCTCATAAGGTGTTGAGGGAAAGGACTTATCACAGAGCTTGTTTTGTATATACCATAAGAGGCATGTTCTCATCTCAATTGATGGAGAAAAAAATGTGAAATTAAAATTCAAGCTTAAAGTGGTATGCATTGCTGAAATAAAAATTAAAAAAGGAATATCAGTCTGTTTCATGCCTCTTTTAATATGTACACTTTCTGTTAAAATTTAGGAGGGTCCTACTCTTATCTGCATAATGGTACAGTTTGTAGTGTTTCTGATCAGCACTAGCAGTCTACTGTCCATATAAACAAATACATCTTGGTCTGCAACTGAGTTACAGGCAAATGAAAGATCCACAAAGACTCGTTTAACGAGAAAATAGCAATGGTGTAAAAAGTACCTTTGAGACTAGTCCTCACGTTTATCACTGTTGCAGCATCCTGTCATGTGATTACTTTTTGTGTGATTCACAAGTACTTGTAACAAAGTGAGTTAATATAGAACATGGAAGTAAAATTGTAAGCTTAACTCTCATGATTCACTTAATGACCAAAGAGGTTGTAAGCCCATTGCAATCTTGTGAAGTTTTACTTAATGCAGGGGTGGGATTCAAACAATTTCACAATCGGTTCTCTGCCCTAATGACCGGCTGGGTGGGCATGGCCATGGTGGCCATGGCTAGAGGGTGTGACAGGCAGCATTCGGCCTTCTGTAGCTCCCTGGGAGCAAAAACAGGCTGTGGAGGCCACATTGCACCTCCTGCACCCCATTTTGGGCCTAGTAGGCCACCCTGCACTTACCTGGGAGCCAAAATGGGGCATGTGGGGACTCCTGGAAGGGGCGGGGCAGGGAGGGGAAGAACCAGCTAGCAATTTAACAACCAGTTCAGCCAAATTGGTGTAAATTGGTTGAATCCCACCACTGACTTAATGACCACGGTGCTGATCCCAATTCCATTTGCTAAATGAGGACTAACAATATGATTATACAGGTGGTCCTCAACTTATGACCACAACTGAGCCCACAATTTATGTTGCTAAGTGAGACATTTGCTAAGTGAGTTTTGTCCCATTTTACAACTTTTCATGTCACATTTGTTTTGTGAATCACTGCAGTTGTTAAATTAGTAACACGGTTGTTCACTGAATCTGGTTTCCCCATTGACTTTGCTTCTTGGAAGGTTGCAAAAGATGATTACATGATCCCAAGATTCTGTAATCATCATCATTGTGATTCAGTTGTCAAGCATCCAAATATAAATAATGTGACCATAGGGATGCTGCAATGGTCATAAGTGTGAAAAATGGTCATATGTCACTTTTTTCATGCTGTTGTAATTCCAAATGGTTAGTAAGTGAACTGTTGTAAGTCGAGAACCACCTACCACATATTGCATAAGTGAATGCTGCACAATAGAGCACTAGCTTCTTGTTTTCTGAAAGCTTGCCTGATACTTCCACAAGTGCTGTTTATTTTCTCCATGATTCTGCTTTACAGATTCACTAACAGTGAATAGCCAATCAATTGTTGGGTCCCTTTGATTTTACTTTTATAAACTGGAATAATTGAACTCTTCAGACATTTCTGTAGGTAAGCCTTTACCCTTTTTAAGGCCCAGTCCCACTGGCCGATGGATGCAAAGCGTATGCATAAAGGACACAGCGGACGAGCAAAATTTCAGGGGTGGCTCCATCCGTTTTCATGCACTCACAAAAATTGGTGAAAATTTGCATAAACAGAATGGAAAAAGAACGGACGTGGGTAGTATGTAGCGGGATGTTAAACGGATGTTTCATCGGAAGCCTAGCGGATGAAAGTGGATGGAAGCAGATGACACCTCCGAAAGGGTTACGGGGGAATTTCGAAGTGGACGCATAATGGAAGGTGGGATGCATAGCTGATGAAGTGGATGAATCACGGACACCTATAGGAAACAAAAGGGATTGCCGCGCGGATGTATATCGGATGCAAAGCGTTCACTGCGCATGCAGGGGGTATGAATTGCGTCCGCTCCACGGATATAAAAGGATGCAGCACGCACACAGTCAGCATACAGGGGAAAGACATGATGCCACATACATCTTGCAGGAACACCATGGTTTCGTCAGTCAGGCAAGAAGAGGAAGCCCGTGCCTACTCGTTCAAGCCCTGGCAAAGTGGAAGAAGCCAGAACCAGCATCCACCCCTGGCACTGACTCTGAAGCTGCTGCTGCTGCTGCTGTGGTGGACCAGCCCCAAGGCCCTCAAGCCCCTCAAAGCCCTGCTGCTGAAGGCCTGCTGCTCAAAGCCCCTGAAGGCCCTTTCTGCTCAAGCCCCTGAAGGCCTGATGCTGAAGCCCTGAAGGCCCTGCTGAAGCCCCTGCCAGAGGGAGGAAGAGGCAAGGGAAGGAGAAGGGAGAGAGGAACAGTACACCATTTCTGAGGAGCATGAGGATGAGGTGCTGGAATGGCTGAGGGAGAAGGGTACCTGTGGAATGGGCCACAGACTGTATTGGGAAACCAAGAAGAAGCAGCAGCTGGAGAGACAAGGCAGAGAGCCTGGGTACACTGAGAAGTACTCCTGGGATGGTGAAGCACATGCACACGGTTTGGCAAGCTACATCTCAGAAATCCGGGCAGGCCGCTGTCAAGCTCACGGACCGGGAGATTGTACGTCATGGCCAAGTGCAGTTTCCTGAGGGTGAGATCCACACCCAGGAGCAGCCCCTCTGACACCCCTCTCCCTCAGACAGCCCACAGACAGCCAGTCCTCTTCCAGCCAGGAGCCAGCTACCCTGTTCCAGGCAGGTGTCTTCAGAGGGCCCCACAGCAGAGACACCCCAACAGCTGCACTCCCCATGCCGGCAGAGTTGGAGGATCCCGTGGAGGATGACGCCATGCTGTCACAAATGGAGGAAGAAGCAGCAGCCACCAGAAGGCCAACACCCCCCCCCACCCCACTCCAGAGGATGCAGGCAGAGAGCAGACTGGAGGGCCAGGACAACAGTGTGCTGTTGGAGATCAGGGACACAATGAAGACCAGCACAGAACTTCTCTCTCAGCTGGTCCACTTGGACAGAGCATCCTCGGCCGAACACCTTTCATCACCTATGTGAGCCAACCCTGAGGGACCTGCCCGAGGCCCAGTACCAGGTGATGAAGCAGAAGATCACAGCACTTCTGCACAACCCTCAAGGCCCAGCTGAAGCTGCTCTACCGTCCAGGTCTGCTCCTCCATCCCAGGCGACGTCACAGCCCTTCCACGGCTTTCAACAGCCGCTCACCTACAAGGCTATGACTACCAGACTTCCCACAGCAACAAGCAAGAACTTCCCAGTCCAGGCCCAGGTTCATCGGACGCCACAGACACCACTCCTCACCCAGCTGCCAGACCAGACAGCCCCACCACACTCCTCCCAACCCTTCCCACCATAGCCCAAGCCCGTCAATGACAATCTGTCATCATAATTGGCCTGACATCTGAAGTCCTTGATGAAGGCCTCTCAACCTCATGGGACTGAGTCAGCTCTCGGATAGCTTCCTGAACACACCACCACCCTGTTTGTACCCTCGGGGCCAAGCACCCCAATGGCATCCCAGACCAGCACTCAAGCCACAGCCACATCCACAGTCACTGCCCACTTCACACGCTGAGACCATGGACATGACTCAGAGTGACTCAGAATAGTCTCAGAAACTGAGTTGTTTACTTGTTTAATAAAGTTTTCTTGCTTAAGACCACTTAATAAAGTTGTTGGTGAAAACTTTGAAAAAATGGTTAAGCCTTTGCATGCTTGTGGGATAGATAAGGATAGATTAAGGATAAGCTGTGGGATAGAATAAACCTCCAGTGCAACCATAGTGGCTGTATGGTCCACCAGCCCAGCGATCCAGATGATTTTCTCCCCCTTTTTATAGAAAATATTGGTTGTCCACTATGGGGCCTTCTACATACTGTAGACATACTGCAGACATCCTAAATATACAAGATACATCCCAGATACAAACATTTTGTCCATTTTTAATACTTTATATACGAGATGCATTACGTTTACATCCCTTTCTATTTCCGTGCTACTAACGCTGTTTGTAGACGTTCCGTGTACCATTTTGTTTCCTCCCTCTTTCCGTTTTTCAAGCTGGCTGCAAGATGTGAGTTGAGGGGATGGCAGAGGATGCAGAGAGGATACAGCGGACGTTTAACGGATGATAACGGACATAGAACGTTTGTTGCCCGTATATGTTGCGTTTTCCAACGGATGGCAAGCTTTTTTTAACGTTTTACATCCTCTCTGCATGCCTAAGTGCAGTGGGACCGGGCCTATGTTTTGTATCCCAACTAGACAATCCAAGACCCAGTTGGTCATTGTTTCAGACATATTTCCTTACTTAAACAGAGAAACAGAAAGACCACAGGGGCAGAAAATCAGTGGAAGTGACTTCTGACTTCCTGATGGCTTCCCCATTGACTTTCCTTGTGGGAAGCTGAGTGAAAGCTGACATGAAGTTCCTTCCTTCCTTTTTCCCTCCCCCTCCCTCTGTTTTCCTTCCTGCCACATCAAGTTTAGTCTTCCTACCAGTATTACCATTTCCATATTAAAACAAACAAATAAACAAAAAAAAAAGCACCAGGAAAGTCAGGTAGGGTGTGTGGAAGTATAGTAACTGTTGAGAAAGATATGCAGGGGTTCACAGACATGCATGAGAGGTGCCAAACAGGTCAAGAAAGGTATGCATGGTGCACTGTGGGTCAGGAAGTGTGCATGGGGATATGCAGGATGCACAAGATGCGCTATTTCAGTAATGAATGTAGGGTATGACGTGGACTGGGAAAGGTATTGCGAGGATGTATAAGGTGTGCCTCATCATTAAAGAAGGCTCATGGGGCTTGGCATGAGTGAGGGAACATGTATGGGGTATACAAGAGATGCCACACAAGTTGATGAGAGTGCATGGACAAGTGCAAGAGCTGTCAAATGATATGGATCGGGGCGTGCACAGGAGAGTGCAGTGCAGGTCAGAAAGAGCATGCAGGGATGCATGAATAGCTAACATGACATGAGCATTGAAAGACTGGGGAGGTGGCATAGGTGGGAGAAACTTACGTGAGAAACCTGCTTCCCCATTGCCAATGTTTTCTGCAGAGACTTTGCATCTGGGAAGCTGGAAGGAAGTATGGCATTTATGATCAAATTTGTACTTCCTGCTGCCTTCCCCGCTGATTTGTTGAAAAATATCAGGGAGCATTGGAATTATAATCATGTGGCCATGACTGACTATGGCAACATAATGATGCTGAAGAGACCATAACTTCTCCAAATTTCATTCTTACTTCCTGACATTCTGTCAGTTAGTCCATTTGAGGTACCTTGGTCAAAAAATTGTTCCCATATGATGCACTATTTTGTCCAATTGAATATTACAAACAGACAAACAGACACAAGAATTTTAGTAGTAAATAAATTAGACCTTGCATCATGGAAGGAGATACTGGTAGCTATAAAGAAAAATTAGTAAAATCAATGTGATTTTTTTTGTCCCAAATGACTAATTGTGAGCAAGTATCTCAGTTTTTATTTGAGGTTTATGTTTGTTTGTTTTTTGTGATTATTTTTGATTTTAACATTGTTCTAATTTTCTTATTTTTTATTATTTGGAGATGGATTGATGTTTTACGCTGCCCAGAGACCTTTGGGGAAAATAAATATATGTGTTATTGGTTTTTATATAGCAATAGAGTATTTAAGATTCCAGAAAAAGAGGCTCATCTGTTGATAACTTGCATCTCTGTTTTAGAGATTAACTTGAGTCACTGAGAACTGAGTGGCATACAAGTTTAATAAATTTTATTATCTGCCATAAGTCTGGCAATATTTTTCAATAAGTGCTGGACCACATGATCATGCATATATTTTTTGTTAATAAAACGTATCTTTTTTAAAAAAAAAGTTGTTTGTGTAATATAATTTTTCTTGAATTGATTCTACAGATCCATTTTTTCAATGTCATTTTTTTGTGGATTCTCTACATGGTTTAATCAAAGCAGATAATGTAATTAGATAATTCTTTCTTGATGTGTTTGATGACTAAAATTGTAATCTCAGGTGGAATGTATAGAAAGCATAAAAAGCTTCTATCCTGGTATCATTATTTCTTCATTTAACAGAATTATATTCCTGAACTGAAGAAATCCCAACCTTTAGGTTTAGCTTTCTCCTGTTCATACATCATAGTCACCCTGCTTAACCAAGCAATAATGGCATTTTTTAAAACAAATTAGCTTCTCAAATTATGTCAATAAGAAATCATTCAATCAAGTGTCCTGAAAACAATTACAAAAGAATTGAAGGAACTTTAGCATTTCTAGGTCCATATTTGTACATTTAATACAAACATGGTAATGAGTAATCCTAATTTCCTGCCATATAATATCAGGATTAGATTAGGTGAAATTGGGTTAAATTTTGTAGAAGCCATTGGGCCCTAGTTCACACTGCTTAAATATATATATCTTAAAGTATGTTGAAATAAAATACACAAAAGCTACTGTTTCACCTTTATAGCTAAATAATATAAGTTTAAACTAAAGTTTAGGTTTGAAGATCTAGCTCTTGCTGAAACTTTTCTCTTGGATCGTTATTTTAGTGCAGAAATCCCCATTACAGCCTGCTACAATTCAGGGACTCAAATTTGTGTAGGCACAAGGCACAATCATATTTAATCAACATAAACAGCTGAGGACTTTTTACATGTACCACAAAGTACCACACCCATTTCTGATTTTAAACTTAGCTGAGGACTCGTCAAATCTCAACATGCTCTGCCTCTCAGAGCTTTTCCAAATTAGATAGCAACTATCAGGGTTCCGTAGGTCCACCTGGAAAAGAAAAGGAGACACAGGAAACCTCCAGCCTTTTCTGTGTCTAGTTCTCACTGGTCTGAAACGCTTCTAACTGGTCTAGCCGCTACCGTCCTAAAATGCCACCCGTATCGTAACCTCTACTATTAAGTCTTGGACTTCTGTATCTTGGTAGGTGCCTCGGCTCCGTTGTGCTACAATAAACTGGGCATAGGGGCTGCAAATCTCCTCCGCTAATTTAAGGGATGTGCGAAGGGATGTGCCCGAACCTTCCGCGCCCAGGATGCTCTTCTCCAACCACTGGCGCCTCATCAATCCGTGCTCGGAACAAAGTAGCCTGTTTCGGAGTACCGGCCAAAACGCCGCTGTTTCGGGTGTGGTAGTGGTGGTGGTAGGGAGCGGGAAAAGGCGACGGCTGAGATCAGGAAGGGAACAGCACGGAAAGAGCGGCAATACTCCCCAGAAAAATCTCGGCGTCGGCAAGGATGGGACGGGAAACGTTGAAGCAGCAAGCCAGTTGGGTTTATATGCCGGTAAAGTCTTCGCACAGATTGACCTAATCTGTCATTTGGAAGCTCCGGGTTGAGTATAACTTCAAGGAGTGACCTCAAAATCGATGGGCGCGTCTCTCACCACTTCAGAAACCGTAGTTAAGCAAAGCACGGCTTAGCGGAATTTGTGAACCGACCTCCGAACCTGGCTCCCAACTCACACAGCAGCCTTTTTCTAGGAAGGCTTCGAATAGCTGCACACAAGAACTGGGTTTTCTCCCCAAAGTCTGCTCAAATACGGATGGCTCATTTTGTCACTGAATTCAGACAACATGCTTCATTCGATCCCTCGATGAACTCATTGTCTGGATTTCCGCTAAACTGTAAACCATTTCCTACCTGAATCAAATGAATTTTCCCAACACATTTAAAAATTAAAAACTGATGAAAAAAAAACCAAAAAACTAAAGTTTAACTAGCTATACAAATGCAATTCCTGAATTTTTAACCTGGTTAAAAAACTCTCCAACTAAAGTGTTTAGTTTAGGATTAGTGTTCTGTGTAATCTAATCTAATCCCTGTATAGGTAAACAAAAATTCACATGTGTGATCAGAAGCATAGTCTTTTAAACGTACTTGCTTATCTTGCAATATTATAGATTTGTCAAACAAAATTATAATAATAACCCAGAATAAGTAAGATCAGGATGACAATTCTATGCCCGTGTAATTGGAGGAAGAAGATAAGCAGGATGTATCAGAAAAATCACTTAGATACAGTTTGGAATCTAAATAGGATAGCTGGGTGCACATTAGTCTGATGCACATTGTCAGAAAACCTGCTGAATTGAAAGATAATTTACTTTTGAGAAAATTTGCAAAAGGCCTGCTGGAAGAGCCAACCATATATTTTATGAATACAGGAAGGATTAAACACATGCCTTGAGCATCTGAGTAAATCAGAAGGCCTATCAATACAATTCTAGATATGTTTACCCACTGAGTTCCCTGAGACTTATTCCCCAGTGAAGATAGAAATAGTGGGTAGCTTAATAAAATGTCAATGTATGTGACTGCTGTTAAAAAAAAGCAGAGTCTATTATTGCAATTAAGAATGACATTTGAAATATAACAGCCAATTTCCTTATAAAAGATGTGATCATCATGCCTAAAAGTTATTGTAGCCTTGGGAAAGATGTAACTAAAAACGAGTAGAGGACTAAAATAGTTCCTTAATAGGGAAGACTGCGGTATCAGTGCTTTTAGATTATGGGGGGAGTCTGCATTATAAAAGTAAATACAATTATTTATGGCACCAAAATGTGGATATAAAAAGTTTTTCCTCTTAACAATGTAAACATTTGAGATTGCCTATTAAAACCAAGTACTGGGAAAAGCACGATCAATAAAAGGCAGCACTTTTGTATCATGATGGTGACTTAAGCTGTAACTCACTGCCATCAGGCATGGTTACAGTCCCAGTTTAGGTGCACAATTTCTAGAAAATTGAGCTATATATGCCGATGAGCCTTGAATCTGGAATCTCCGAATACCAACTCCTTGGGAACAACCCCTTCCTTCTTATGTTTTTGGGCTTCTTCAGTGCATCTGCATGGTATAATGGGACACTGAAAACTATGATTATCTAAAAATATAACCCTCTTAGATCTTAGAAGAGTCTTGCATTGTTAGGAATGATAAGAAGTGAAGACCACCAAGAGCTTCCTTTCCTGAATTGTGGCTCAAGTGGGCTCTTGAGCTTTAAAAGAGACTCTCTCAAACTTCTGCCTTTTCAGCACAGCACAAAGCCCAGAAACATTTTCCCCTTGTCGCCAGGTAGAAAGTTCATTTCCCTTAAAAAGAACGTGGTGGTTCAAAGATGATGCTGGAGCCTGCCCCCATCCATTGTAAGAAGTAGTAAGTCCTACTTTTATGAATGTGTTGCAGAGAGAGAGGTTTATAATTTCTTTCTTCACCACTGAAATTTACCAGATTTCCAAGTTTAAGCAAAAACAAGCATCCTCTGCAATTAAACCCACACATCCTCACACATGCCACAAAATGGAGTTTTTGCAGATTGTTGAAAACATCAAATCTTCCACTGCACTGACAAAGCACAGGCGCAACAGTGGGAGGGAAGGAGGGGGAGAAAAGTCTTGGGGGGGGACAATAAAGGAAAGGGGAGGCTGTCAGCCACTGATGTCTGTGGGTTTTAACTTGGACAATTTGGCTAGTAACAGTGGAAGGTGTAGCAATCTCATTGACCAAGGACTCCTTTCAGGTGTGCCAAAAGTCCTGCAAAGCAAGATAGAGGAGAAAACACAAATTTCACAACCCATGAATCAGAGGATTTCCTGACTCAGACACCCATTCCCAAATTCACCTGCCTAACTGCCTCTAATCCTAGAGAAAGGTCTCTATTTGGGTAGGTAATTCCTGGGCAGATCTAGGACAGTGCCTTTTTCCACACCAAGTAAGTTTGGTGAAAATTTGAAAGACATAAAGAAAGACATACCCCACAGTTGAAAACTTATTTAGAGTAGCTTTCAGCTACCATTGGAGATAAGAATACCAGTATTTGCCTTGATAAGATCCATTAAAAGCATATCTGGGGACAAAACCAAGGATTCTGCTCTGAAAACTTTCTGATCTCCATGAGGACTTGCATTTGAGCAAGCAATGGTGACTGAAGTCTGGAAGATTTCTAACCTATGATATTTACCCTTTGATGTGAAATCCACTAGATACCATAGAGCCCAAGTTAGCAGATTCCTTGGAAGGCATTTGAAGGCTTTTTAATGTAAAATAAAATTTACTATTTCCTTTTCTGATGATATACAATACTTGGCATCAGCTCTTGGAAAAGCAATGTAACACCAAGCTTTTAATTAAATGATCAACAACCTCTTGACAGGAAGACGCCGATTGGCTATTATGGGCCAAGAAAGGTTCTCCAGAGGGAGGCTGTGGCATCCTGGCAAGTTTTTCCTCCTTCTCTCCTCCCCAACAGTCTCCTCTTCTTTGGACTATGAGATGGAAAGGATCCTCTACTCCAAATCTTCTCTGCTGACCGCAGGGGAGCTGGGTGGGTTCGGTGGTCCCGTTTGGTGAGTCCCCAGACAATCAGTCCCTGGCACCTGTCCCACCACACCTGTGCTTTTCTAAACTGGACGGATCCGGGGAGAGAAAGGGATTGAGCTGGTGGCTTGGCCACTGCATTTCCACAGGACCTACTCCTTCCGATTCCCCCAAAGCAGTGCCTCAGATGAGAGGGTTACGCATTTCTTTTCACCAGTTCCGAACCTCCGTTGTGGAAGTTACTCTGTAGCTAAGAGTAGTCTCGGGGCTTGGGCGGCCCAGCCACCCTACAAAGCTTGGAGAAGACCTTGGGACACGAGTCCACGAAAGCTTGGAGCTCCGAGGCAAAGAAGGGCGGGCAGGCTGGCTAGAGCGAGCGCGGCTCCTAAGCGCGCCGGCTTCCCCGGGCGAGCGGCGGCTCTCACCTGTCGATCAGGGCGCTTTCTTCAATCAGCGGCAATAAAGGTGGGGGTGGGGGTTGGTCCCTCTCCGAGTGGCATTAAAAGGCAGAATAATTGCCAGGGGAAGCGGAGGAGGCGAGGCTCGCTCGCCAAGCTCGCAGGGAAGGAAGCTCGCTCCCTCCCGCCCCGCTGTCCACTCTGGCGACCGCGATGGGAAGCGGCGACGCGAAGTAGCGGTCGTCGCTGCCGCGGGGAAAGGAACCAGAGTAGGCGGGTGCCGGCGGTGTCCCGGATCGGCAGGAGGACGACGCGGCCCCCCCGGGAAGCCTGCTGGAGCGGTGAGCGACCCAGCGCCGTTCAGTCAGAGATTGGAGGGCTGCAACGGGAGGGCCCCCCATCCAGCCGCCTTGGGATTCGCGCAACTGGAAGCGCATCGGGGCAGAGTCGCCCGATTTGCGCCAACGCGGCCGGCGAGAAGCTCCCGCCCCAGTGTAGCCCGGACAACTGGGAAGGGGCTTTGAAATATGGCCTGCGGGGCGGGGCCGGAGCTGGGAGCAGAGCTTGGCCGCTTCTTCCGTGGGGGAAGGGGGTTCAGGGACTCTTCTTCAGCTGCGGGCCTTAATGAGGAGGGGGCGGTGGGGGGGCACGGTGAATCAGACAAGTTTCAACCTCCTTTCCCTTCTCTACCTTCCTGGCCTGCAGGGATGGTCCCCCCCTCCCCACCCACCCATTCGCTCTCCCGGTGAAAGTTTGCCTCCATTTGTACAGTAAACTCCCTCTTTCCGCTTTCTCTCTGTCGGGAAGGTGCAATTGCCTTTAGTTTGCCTGGCTCTGAAAGTGTTCCTGGGGAAATTTTCAGCGGAATCCTCCGGGCTCCGAGTCCGGCTGGTAAGAGTCGGGAGCGGCTTCTGTCTCTGTTGAAGTCGGGCTGCGCCGGGCTCAGGTCGACATTCACACGAGTTCTCGTTATCCCTCTGGGAGGCTGGGTGTGAGCTGCTCTTGAAAGGCGGAGGGGCAAGGACCCCGGAAGGCTCCTTTCAGGTTTTCTGCCGGGAACTGGGTGAGATTTCTTAAGAACCGCTGGAGGAAAAATCAAGCAGATCCACACGCCAGCGAACAGGTCAACCGAAGCCCGTTGACGTCTGACATTTCCCTGGGAGGAATGAAAGGCATGGCCTTAGTTCTGCTCCTTTCTGGGCTTGGTGTAAACCGGTGGGTCAAAATGTGGTTGGCTACAAGGCGGTTTTTCGAGGAAACCGAGACGGGCAACTCAAACTTGTTCACTTCCCCCCCCCCCCCCCCNNCCCCCCCCCCCCCCCGCGGCCTCGGTCATTGGCGGAGAATAATACGCGGCAAACCTGCCTTCATGTGAAGGAGCGGAGGATGCCACCAGATTTTCCCCAGCCAGCCGCACCCAACAATCCCCCAGGTTACGTGCAAGGTGCTAATCGCGTCCAGACGGCGGTGCCTTGAAAGCACCAAAACCAATTCCGAGGCTGTCCCGGCGCTGCTGGTCCTGTGCTTTGTCACCAGCCGAGGCGCGGCGGCTTTGTTCGTTTGTCACTGTGGGCTTTAGGAGCCGCTTTGGGCGAGACAAAGCCCGCGCATGGCTCCGGGTAGTTGGATTCCTCGCAGTTTGGGGAGCCAACTTCGCAAACAGAGTTCGGGGCGCCCTGAAGGGGCCTGGGGTTTTCTGAAACAGGACCCCCCCCCCCATTTGTCCTGAGTCGCTGCGCTGCGTGGTCACAGCTGGGCCCCAAGGAGGTCCTTCTTTTGTACCCAATAAACCTTCGTGAATTCGCCACGGGTGCCAACGCCCTCAAAGGGGCTTCTGCATTAAGAAGGCGGCATCAAGGCATAATTGGATGAGGGCTTCGGGATTTTCTCGCGTTTTCTTTAAAAACGTCGTGGTTTATTTTCCTCGGAGCTGCTGCTAAAATGCTTCCCGGGGCTTCCTCGGTTGACGGACAACTGTTAATTGAAAACGAACTGGGTGACAATTAAATAGCCTGAGCGGCGAAATATTTCCAGAGCGTCCTCTTCAATTCAACCTATGGATTTCAAACGAAACCTTCCTTTTGTGCCCGATAAAAACCAGCCAGATTCTCTGCTTAAAATCGCCTAAAGCGGACCCTTCTCCTGGAAGTTCAACAAGGCCGGAGTCTTCGGCCCATTTGTGACATCTGTCAAATTTGAGGGGGCTTTTATCCAATGGACACAAGCCTGGCCTTAAATCGCTGGATGACGGTGTTGCGAATTTCGCAGAAAGGAGACCGCAGCCCGCAGACGCGGGATGTCCGCTTGAAGAATTATTACCTCTCGATCTAGCTTCCCTCACCCTCACCCGACGGCCCCCTTCGTCTCTCAGGTCTCATAGATGGTTTGCCCTTTCAATTTTCTGTTGCATTCCCTGAGTTTCCTCCTAATCTTGCTCCGTATGTTTATGAGTGAGATTCAAAAGATCATTTTGTGATTTTTTTTGAAATGTCGCCACCCATTCTTATTTCCGAATAAGTGTTTTCAAGTAAAATAAAAGATGGTTAACTTTAAGGTTAAATTTTCTATGTGTCGTATTTGTGTGGATGCAACATTTTTTTTATTGTGCTTACTTGTAAAGAAAGGAATTGGATCCCAGAGAGTTTCTGCTATAATGTTTTATTTGCAGAAAGGTCGTGTACTGGGTGTCAAAACCAGGAAGGTCAGGTTGGATGCACCCTAAGTGTGTCCATCTGGAGTTCGGAAGATTTTTTCATAGATATTTCAAGTACAAAGCTGCAGCTTAATTTGGTGGAAAATAAAACCAAGCCATATGAAATCTGCTTCGGACTTAAGTCGTCTGTAATGGCGACAGTATTAGTAGTGGAGTTTGAGAATCTTGCCCTTGGAGAATATAAATGTATTCTAAGAGGCAGACTGGCCTCTGGCCAGCCTGTTGTATTGTCCAGAAATGTGGACATGTGCCAAGAGGTGTGTATGTCATCTCAGCTATGAGTTGGTGTTTCCTCATCTGACAAGGAATATCTTTCTGCTTTCTTCTCCAGTGTCTGGTCCTCTCAGCAGCAAGCTAGCACCAAAAAATCATCACCTGCTCCAAGCCCTCTCACTTGATTTGGAGATTCCTTTGGCTGACTTCCAGGCAGCTATTCCGAACCTCAAGCATTTCCCTCAGGGCTTTCCAAAGCGCTGGCTCCAGGAATCCAGCTGGCCATATTCCCTCCCACTCCGAACCTCCTAGCTAATTGCACACTCACTCTCCTTGCTTTCCCCCCAAGGTTGTTGGGGGAATAACCAGAGATAAACTGAGATGGAGCATTGGGAGAGGTAACTGGTAAGTGCCAGCTGGAGGAATCCTACAAGTTCACCTGCTAAGCAGACTCAATACTAGCTAGATCAAAGTTTTGCTGAATTGAGATACGGTTGATAGGAAATTTCAGATATCCCACTAAGACCTAATCCATGGTTTATAAATGGCTGACTTTCATATAGCTAGTTAAAGGAGAGCCAAACGTAAGTGCATCATAATGGAATACCCACACCATTCTTACTGTACAACCAGATTATGTTTACAAAATTAACCCAAGGTTTTAGGTTCTCATTGTTCTCAGAAGTGCAGGGCTGAGTTGGACAAGGAGAATAAAATGTGATGTGCTACTATATAGATGTGAGTGTTGAGTGTTGCATAAAAATAGCCAGAGATGTCCCTCTTAGCTTTTTTGTTTCTTTCCTCCTGGTCTGCACTATGGTAAAATGAAATACCTTATCTTAAATCAATAGCAATCACATTTAGACCTACTTATCACTCCATAGTGCCTTACAGCACTCTCTAAAAAGTTTACAGACACAACATATTGCCCCCAATAATCTGGCCCCTCATTTTACCAACCTCAGAAGGATGTAAGGCTGAGTAAGCCGGTGAGCATTGAACTGCCTAACTGCTGGCAGCCGACAGTCAGCACAATTAGCCTGCAGTACTGCATTCTAACTACTGCACCACCACGGCTCTTAAAGGTTGTTATAAATCGACCCTGAATGTTAGGAAAAGTGCAGGCACAACCGCAGGTTGTTGCTGCCAGTAACTTGCTTTGCTGGAACTTTTCCCAGGGAGTATCCATAGGGAGGTCTCTTGATCAGAAGCGAACCTTGCTTGTGGGTGCAAATTCCTCAAACGTGAAGTGACAATACACAAGAAAACAGGCACAAACTATTTCCATTGTTACCAAGAGATTCCCACAGCTCTTGGTAGCCCAGCTTTTTGCAACCTGAAATTGAGAGAGATCAATTATTTATGGTGATACAACCTGCAAAGCACTTCCCCATGGAAGTGGAGACATTATCCCTACAAATATTTTATCCCTTCTCCCACTCCAGAGCAAGTTGTGGAAAGGAATTAGAGCCTTAGGAAATGCAGCTTATTTGAAAAAGAGAGCGAGCGAGCAAATCCATGAGGGTATCGGTCAGAACTGAACTCCAGAGTGTAGCTTTAGATTACCTTAATTATTTCAAAAGTTAAAGCAAGTCCATACTTGGCTGATGTGCACTGCTAGTTTCAGTGAGAGAGAATTTTGAACAGCATAACTGGATGAAGCTGAAGGATTAATGGCTCCACTGCCCTCCTCCCTTTCCTGAGTTTGTACAAGGCTGATACCTAAGCCTTTTGAGAAAATTCAGGTTGTAGCTCACTTAGCCATTGGTAAGCACTGCTTGCCTACTGACTTCTGTCTAATGCTTCTTTCTCATAAAAAGTGGGCAATATTATTCTTGGGTTCCCAGCTAGATCCTCAGGCAATGCTGCTTTTTCTCTTCCCAAAGGTGGAATCAGGAATTTAAAAAAAAATAAGTGTCACATAATCACATTTGGACACAAGCATAGAGGCACCACCACTGTGGAGATATATATTCCTAAAGAATGTGCAGCACAAGCCACAAAGGCAGCAATCCTGGGATGCTCTCTCTACTCAGCAGGGAGTACCATTGATTTCCATGGGTTTACTTCAAAGAGTTTGGGTAAGGGATAGTACTCCAGATGACACTATTGACTGCCTCCCTCAAATTGGATCGTTCAAAAAAGGATGGACCACAAGTGCCATAATGAACACTCACTGAGCTTATGGAAGCTGGAGTCGCATCTGGAAGACAGCAGCTTGGACAAAACAGCCATAAATAGATAGTAGTTATTCATTTAACATATTTTCATGTCATCGCAATGGAAATGTCACCTGGTGACATAGAGAAAGTACAATATAAAATATACCAAGCAAAAGAAATGAAAATACAACTGCACTATAACAACGCAAAGAAAACAAAAGAAATGGAGACATCAAATCAAGTAAAATGAGGGGGTGACTTTCTGAAACGGGCCAGCCTTTTAAGAGCTTTTGAAAGATCAGTAAAAGAAAATTCCTGCAGATCACCCCGACCTTATTCTAGCCCTGAACTTTCAGCAAGGGGCCATCCTTGGAGGTACTTGGACATTGATTACAATGGGAACGATAGCCTTCATTCCAGGGAATCGCCTAGAACCCTAGATAAACTACATTGCCTTGAAAATATTTGTTTTTACCAGGACAAATTGAAAATTTCCGAGGAGATAACTGAATGGACGGCAGGATTCTGGGAAGTCCAGGAAAGCTTGGAGCTCCGAGGCAAAGAAGGGCGGGCGGGCGGGCTGGCTAGAGCGAGCGCGGCTCCTAAGCGCGCCGGCTTCCCCGGGCGAGCGGCGGCTCTCACCTGTCGATCAGGGCGCTTTCTTCAATCAGCGGCAATAAAGTGGGGAGGTGGGGTTGGTCCCTCTCCGAGTGGCATTAAAAGGCAGAATAATTGCCAGGGGAAGCGGAGGAGGCGAGGCTCGCTCGCCAAGCTCGCAGGGAAGGAAGCTCGCCCTCCCGCCCCGCTGTCCACTCTGGCGACCGCGATGGGAAGCGGCGACGCGAAGTAGCGGTCGTCGCTGCCGCGGGGAAAGGAACCAGAGTAGGCGGTGCCGGCGGTGTCCCGGATCGGCAGGAGGACGACGCGGGCCCCCCGGGAAGCCTGCTGGAGCGGTGAGCGACCCAGCGCCGTTCAGTCAGAGATTGGAGGGCTGCAACGGGAGGGCCCCCATCCAGCCGCCTTGGGATTCGCGCAACTGGAAGCGCATCGGGGCAGAGTCGCCCGATTTGCGCCAACGCGGCCGGCGAGAAGCTTCCCGCCCCAGTGTAGCCGGACAACTGGGAAGGGGCTTTGAAATATGGCCTGCGGGGCGGGCCGGAGCTGGGAGCAGAGCTTGGCCGCTTCTTCCGTGGGGAAGGGGGTTCAGGGACTCTTTCTTCAGCTGCGGGCCTTAATGAGGAGGGGGGCGTGGGGGGGCACGGTGAATCAGACAAGTTTCAACCTCCTTTCCCTTCTCTACCTTCCTGGCCTGCAGGGATGGTCCCCCCTCCCACCCACCCATTCGCTCTCCGGTGAAAGTTTGCCTCCATTTGTACAGTAAACTCCCTCTTTCCGCTTTCTCTCTGTCGGGAAGGTGCAATTGCCTTTAGTTTGCCTGGTCTGAAAGTGTTCCTGGGGAAATTTTCAGCGGAATCCTCCGGGCTCCGAGTCGGCTGGTAAGAGTCGGGAGCGGCTTCTGTCTCTGTTGAAGTCGGGCTGCGCCGGGCTCAGGTCGACATTCACACGAGTTCTCGTTATCCTCTGGGAGGCTGGGTGTGAGCTGCTCTTGAAAGGCGGAGGGGCAAGGACCCCGGAAGGCTCCTTTCAGGTTTTCTGCCGGGAACTGGGTGAGATTTTCTTAAGAAACCGCTGGAGGAAAAATCAAGCAGATCCACACGCCAGCGAACAGGTCAACCGAAGCCCGTTGACGTCTGACATTTCCCTGGGAGGAATGAAAGGCATGGCCTTAGTTCTGCTCTTTCTGGGCTTGGTGTAAACCGGTGGGTCAAAATGTGGTTGGCTACAAGGCGGTTTTTCGAGGAAACCGAGACGGGCAACTCAAACTTGTTCACTTCCCCCCCCCCCCCCCGCGGCCTCGGTCATTGGCGGAGAATAATACGCGGCAAACCTGCCTTCATGTGAAGGAGCGGAGGATGCCACCAGATTTTCCCCAGCCAGCCGCACCCAACAATCCCCCAGGTTACGTGCAAGGTGCTAATCGCGTCGACGGCGGTGCTTGAAAGCACCAAAACCAATTCCGAGGCTGTCCCGGCGCTGCTGGTCCTGTGCTTTGTCACCAGCCGAGGCGCGGCGGCTTTGTTCGTTTGTCACTGTGGGCTTTAGGAGCCGCTTTGGGCGAGACAAAGCCCGCGCATGGCTCCGGGTAGTTGGATTCCTCGCAGTTTGGGGAGCCAACTTCGCAAACAGAGTTCGGGCGCCCTGAAAGGGGCCTGGGTTTTCTGGAACGAGGACCCCCCCCCATTTGTCCTGAGTCCGCTGCGCTGCGTGGTCACAGCTGGGCCCCAAGGAGGTCCTTCTTTTGTACCCAATAAACCTTCGTGAATTCGCCACGGGTGCCAACGCCCTCAAAGGGGCTTCTGCATTAGAAGGCGGCATCAAGGCATAATTGGATGAGGGCTTCGGGATTTTCTCGCGTTTCTTTTAAAAACGTCGTGGTTTATTTTTCTCGGAGCTGCTGCTAAAATGCTTCCCGGGGCTTCCTCGGTTGACGGACAACTGTTAATTGAAAACGAACTGGGTGACAATTAAATAGCCTGAGCGGCGAATATTTCCAGAGCGTCCCTCTCAATTCAACCTATGGATTTCAAACGAAACCTTCCTTTTGTGCCCGATAAAAACCAGCCAGATTCTCTGCTTAAAATCGCCTAAAGCGGACCCTTCTCCTGGAAGTTCAACAAGGCCGGAGTCTTCGGCCCATTTGTGACATCTGTCAAATTTGAGGGGGCTTTTATCCAATGGACACAAGCCTGGCCTTAAATCGCTGGATGACGGTGTTGCGAATTTCGCAGAAAGGAGACCGCAGCCCGCAGACGCGGGATGTGGATGTCCGCTTGAAGAATTATTACCTCTCGATCTAGCTTCCCTCACCCTCACCCGACGGCCCCCTTCGTCTCTCAGATGATTTTCTCTTATACCTTTCTGCTGGAGCCAGATTGGTTCAGATTGGTCTCACGTAAGTTGGATATGAGGGTTTGCCTTTCACTTCATCAAGTATACTTTAAATCGCGTCAGAATGCTTGAATGTCTGAGATAAGGCTGAAAGATGACCCGCCTTATCCCTAGTTTGTGAGCTTGTGGGATATTTCGAAAATGTGGACGTCCCTTCAAGTAAGAAATGTATCTCCACAACTGTGTCCTAAACTGTAAGACTAAGTTCTGTCACACATTTTTTTCTCACAGAAAACTTTTTTTCTTTTATTAAATCATTCAATCTTATGTCCAAATAAACGAAACTTGTTTCTGAAAAAGAGGATTCCTATTGTAATTCCTATTGTACAGAATATTGTAATTCTGTACACACCACACTTTTGAGTAAATCTAATTGAATGTAACGATCTGGGAGAATATACATTCAGGCTGCATCCATGCCACCCATTTTCCTGTTGTGTTCCCGTTGCTTGTAAAGGATTCTTTAGTGGATAAAAACCCTTTTCTGGCAAATCTTGGATTCAGATTCAGATTTAGGTAGCAACTCAGTGCTTCAGAACTTGTTGGTATGCTTAAAAGAAAGGTGAGACACAGGCACCTTGGGGTTCAAATGTCAAGCAGGCAATATGCCTGTCTTTCTCTAAAACAATATCAACACATGTTGCTAATGAAACACTGTTAAAAGTATTTGAAGCTATTGTCTGTGGACCACAACTATGTTTTGACTTGCTAAGAAGTTTATGCACTTTTCCAGAGATAGAAGTGCTCATATAACACAGGATGTGCACAATGGAAACTGAGCTGTTCCACTTTGCAGGTATTTTCCCGCTAAGAGGTTCAAATCAGGCTCAAAATCTTCCAATATACCAAGCACTGCTACCATTTTGCAATTGCTGTTTGCACAGAAATTGTTCACATTGCCATCAGGTAGTGGGAACCAATGCAAAGTGGATTTAGGTTGGGGTCATCAGGGCTAAATAGACCTGCAAATGAGTGGAGTCAGAAGTGAAGGAGAATTGTTCCCCTTTTAATGCAAGAAAAAAGTCTGTTCTGTTCCTCTGGGCTGCATTCCGAGAGACAGACAACAAAAATCCTCAGGATTTGTTTTCTAAGTTTAAGGCTGGGAGCTTAAGTATACATAGAAATTGCCTGGAGAGCCCAAGTCCTGCTGTATTGGGAATGAAATACAAATGTTTCAGGAAACTGAATTAGCTACCTTACAGAGATGGCGTGTAGGTGGGCGAGAGACCTAATTTGCCCCATCAGCAACACATCCATCAATCTCTAAAATGAGCTGGGTTCATTTTCCTAAGGAATCATATTTAAATCTGGTTACAGAAGGGAAACTAGGTAATAGATTTTTTCTTTCCTGGATGCTTCTGTGACCAGTGACTAGCTTCTGTAATCTAAAACCTGACACGCTGTGGTCACTGTTGAAGCTTCTAACTAGAGAGAAAAAAAGCCCATCCAGTGTCTTCCAAGGTCACAGGCCTAGGAATGCACGTCAAAATGGCCAGTGTCAATTCAAGATGCTCCATACAATTTTTCTTGTGCAACCTTTTTGAATATGATGATCTCAGATTGAGTGGGTAGCTCAGGAAGTAAGACAGCACGGGGACATCTTTTGCACTTGCCTTGTAGAGAGTTTTAGCAAAGACTTTCTGCCACTTCTCACCCCATCCCAATATCAAGGATTTTTGAATGCTGTATAAAAGTGGTAGTTGTTATGCAAAGTTCAAGACTGAGTATGCAAAATCAACACAGAGTCCAGTAACTTCTGGCCAGCTTTGCTAAACCAGGACTAAACCCTTTTGTCACCACCTATACCACAGCATCACTCTGATCCCAGCATAAGGAAAGTGACTGCTTCATTTTAGCAGTAGGACAGTTTCATTGAAAACTTGCTGGGCAGTTAGCAAGGCACTGCTCCCTAGTCTGAGGGGCTTCTCAAGTCTCTCTGCCTCTCTTCTCCCTCTTCCCCCCCAAAGCTTTTGAATTTTTCTGCCCTGAGTTCTATGGCTAAGTTTCCCCTTTGGATTAGAGCAGAGGTGCCCTACTGGCTTTAGAGGGCTAAATTTATCTGACTCTTGAATGGCAGTAGCATTGCTAGAGGCAAACAGATTAGAGGAAAACTCATGGAGGGAACTCGGCCCACCCAAAATGGGCTTACCAGAATGGCCCTTCTAATCTACAGCACAACCAGGCTTCTTTGACTTTTGCTGTATCTAAAGTTCAGCTGAACAGACTGAACACAGGGTGGCGCTGCCTGAAGGACAAGCCTTCCTCAAGGCTGGGATATGCTAAACAGCCCTTTCTGGCTGAAGCCCCTAAGTCCCTCTTTCCCTCCTGATTATTTCCGATGGGATTTATTAAGGGCAAGATCAAAGCCAACATGCCTGCACTGATAACTGTTTTACTCTGAAGAAGTTGGTCCATAGCCTGAAAAAGAACAGGCCTTCTGGCTCATGGTGCCAAATGTTTGTCTATTTAGAGGGAGAGGTAAAAGAGAGGGAAGGCATGCAGCCAGGTTTCCCCTTTTTTGCCACTGTAAAAAGGCCTAAAAGATGCAAGTGACCAGCTTTAAGAGCTCAGTTCCTGCTCCACTGCTGGTGTAAAACATTCTTCTTGATTTGAGGGTAGAGGCAGTGGGAGCTTATCTGCTGTCTTGGGTTAACATGCTCAATCCCTATTGAGAAGGAAATTGGTTCTTGTGCCATAAAAGAGAGTCAGAATCCTACAGCCCATGCCCATCCCTGTTCCCAAATATTCTGAAGCTGGGAGATCGGCAGCAACAAAGCTAGTTGCCTTTTCCAGGCTAAGTCAGACTTTTCTTGCCCATAATTCAAGTCAGGAGTTGTCAACTTAGAGTTAGGGTGCTTGATTTTCTTCTTGGCTTCTTACTTAAACTCTTTCAAGAACTTGTCTCTTGAAAGACAAGAGTGCCCCCCACCTGCCCCCCAAGCACAGTTCAAGCCCTTAAATCTGACTTGCCTTTTACATTTTAAATCTTTGTCAATAGGTGGACAAGTCATTCACCATAGTACTTTCTGGCTTTGTTCTTATCTGGGAGGAGCAATTTGAGATCACTTTGTTTCAAAAGATATATGTATCTGCATGAATGTGTGTACATGTACACACACACACACAGAGAGAGAGACCCAAACCATACACACAGAGATTCCATGGGGATCTGTTTGAAAGAGTCAACTTCAGTTAGTCAGGCGTGATTCCAGGTCATGGAAGGGCTTTTTTATTTCACTCTAGGTAGCCGCTTTTTGACAAGTCATTTGTTTTCTGATCTTGGCTAAGCATTGAAACTAGCTCAGGCTGCATCTCTATAGATGACTGTTAAATATGAGAGATATTTCTTACTGGTGCAGTATCCATACTTTGTGTATAGGTAATAGGAAACTGTACTTATTCTGTGGTCTATTTTTCTCTCCAGGTGTTATAGATATTCCTCTTATTTAGCCTGTTTATGGCCTAAAGTGTGCAAAACTATATGTTTTGTACTGTGCTGGCTATATGTGTTTTGTCAAGCTAGGCACTGTGGTTTCTAAGCCATGATTTACATTTTAGCCAGTTGAGTATTTACAATACAGTCATTAAAATATAGTTTATTCAGTAAATCATGGTTTATAGTTTATCCCAAAGTATGCAGATGGGTGGATGTTTATTTTTTCTAGCAATTTTAAAAATTCTATTCTGTCTGAACTGTCCCAGCTTTCTCATTTTAATTAATGAAATTAGAACCTCACCCTTATGTGCTCATGTCCTCTTTTCATAGGACGGGTTGGAACCAAGTCACCACAAATCCCCTGAAATTCATGGGGTGCAAGCATTAGAATTGGCTCCTACCCCAATTCTGTTTTACAAGTTTGCACCTTCCCTTATTATCCTTAAAGCATCTCTGCACTATACAATTGTCAGTCAATTAATATTTGATAAATTGTTCTAAAGACCAGGACTCAAAAAGGGATCATGCTCAGTATATTTGCCAAGACCCTTGTCCTTCCAAAACTAATGGGATTTCCTTGTGAGCTTCCTAGCCTGAAGATGACACATGACCTTGCCTAACTGCTTTTGCTAAATTGTATTGTTGAATCCTGGGCCCACCCAGGCAGGTATGAAATCCTCATTTTCTTCTGGGTAGGACTGGGAATGAGCAGGAGTGGAATGGAATGAGCAAAGCTTTTTTCCAATAATTTAGCAATAAGGAACAAAACCTTAGAAGCTGTTGTGGCTGCCTGTCTTATTATTCTTGGACTAATTTTGCAGAGTCGATGGGCAGGCTGCTACCCTCCAGCATTGTGACAATGGTATATTTTGCTGTGATCAATGAGATTTTCTGGCTCCTGAATGGCTTAGATGTTTTAATATGCCTGAAGAAGGTAATATTAGTCTTGGTAGATCCATATACAGGAAATCTTCTTTTTGGGCTCTTGGGAACCTTGGAGAAACACCATTTCCTTCCATGTAGAGACTGCTTTGGATTGATTTGTAAAGAAAAAAGACTCACCCAAACCTAAACCTGACACTTGGATTATGAATTGATGCTGAAATCAGTCTCTTGTGCCAATATAGGGCATCTAGGCATAGGTGGGACTGGGTAGGGTGGAGAAAGGAGTTTCTGATAGAGTTCTGTTATGAAACAAACACAAGTGGGAATATCCTTAAAATTAAAATAATATTTCAAAGAGAAAACTAAATTATGATGGAAGCTATATAACTGTAGCATTAAAATAAATATTGGGGGTTTATCTATTTATCATTAATAACACTAATAATAATATCAAGAAGCCTCCTGATTTAGATCAATGCAGAAAACATTTTGATCCAAAATTTTACCACCAAAAAACCTTAAGTAAATGCCAGTTTATGTTAATTCTGAACTAAACTTTTTTTTTGCTTTGTAACTACCCTAAAATAAAAGAACCCCCTTTTAAATGCTGAAAACTTGCGATTATTGAAGTGCGCAAACAGATTTTATATGTAGAAGAGGGAAAAAAAATAAGCAAAGCATATTTAATTTGAAACAAATGTTTTATTGCAGAAATTTATAAATATATTGGATATTTATTCCATTTAACCTAAATAGGTTTAGAACCATAATTTTCTCAAGTTACTATTTTTTAAAAAATACAGACAACTCTACAAAATTGAATAGTGATGTTGAAAGATATAGTTAAGTTTGTGGATCTTAAATTATAACTTGCTGAGTTTGTAAATTATAGTGGTTTAAACTTTTTCATAATCTAAGTTTATTTTCAGAAACTATGCAGGAAGTTTCACAAAACTTTAAATCCATTACAAGAAGATTAATTCATCAGGAAATAAATGGTGAAAGTATGTAATTTACTTTTAAAACAACAGCACTTCAACACACCGTATATCAGTATTTAACTGAATACATTATTTAAAGTAACCCTGGGAGCGGCTAAATAATTTACAACAGTTTTCCTAAAATCTTTTATAAAATATGAATACTTTATACAATATGAACAAGTGACCAATCCAGTTGCATTGAAGACTGAACCTGCAAATCCAATAATCAGGTAATTCACCAGAACTGTGATGTTAAATGTGATCAATTACCAAATGCATATTCAGATCACTTCTCAGATATCATAAAATAGCTCATTAATGAGGTTGGATGAACTCTCTCTAGCCACCCATATAATCAGCGGCAACAATAATGACAAACCAGTCAGGAGCAGAAAAGATCTGCCTGAAACAAATTTTATTTTCCCCATCAGAAATCTCAACTTCTGAAACTAGTAATATTTCCTATTTTGACAACCAATCTAGTTAATAAAGGTAACTTTGGAAAATTACTATTCTACTGCTAGGATTAAAGGACTAAAATTTTGTTAGAAAATGACTCTGGCAAATCATCCCGTCTCGTTTCGTGTAGGATTCCCCCCCCCCCCCC
>BHFT01004301.1:41542-80330 GCA_004320025.1 Laticauda laticaudata
GATCCCCCCCCCCCCGGTCTGCAATTTCGTTTCCGCATCTTTCCCAAACTCCTTTTCTGCAACCAGCACAATGTATTTCTGCTAATTTGAGGGTGATTCTTTCAACACTACGACTACAATTCTTGCAAATGAGTCTGTAAGCATTCGTCTTGAGCAGAGCTCAAAGAGGAACAGGGTGTAAGTACTACATCGGCTTTTACATTCCTTTGCAGAACGCTTTCGAAATGTCCAAAAAGAAAGCGTCCTCTCCAGTTTGCAGGACAAGATTGACATGTCCCACAAGTCCCGTTTTGTGCGGGGAGGGGAGGGGGGAGTGTAAATTCTCCGCGGCAGAACCGCGACTTTTCCAGGGATGACTGAAACCCTCGCCCTACTCCGATTTAAAATGGGGATGACTTGGAATTAATCTCTTACCCTAGCCAGGGGTTCTCCGTAGTTCCGGGGATGCCAACCAGCAAGCGCTTCCTCGAAGGGGCGGAGGGGTCTGTCTATCCACAGAAAGGTCGGCAGAGAGCCTGGGTCCATCCTCGAGAGAGATGGAAGAAGAGCGCGAACGCCGTGCCTTTTTCTCTCCAGACTCCCGTTCTCGGCTGAGCCCAAAATCCAAAGTGCCCACCTTCCGAAGTCTGGAAGCGTCCACAAGCGTAGCGGCTCGCAAAACTCCTTCAGAAGGAGGGGGCGGTGGGAACGAGGAAGAAGAGAGCCGAGACCCTTCTTTTGCTTTTCGTCCGACCAAAGAAAGTGTCCGCGGAGGTGACAAGAAACTATTCGGTGCTTTTTTTTTTTTTTTCCNCCCCCCCCCCGATCGTAAAGGTTACCCGGCTTCGGCAGCCTCGGCGCACAGGAAGCGCTTCGCTGTAATTTTGCGGCAGTTACCGGGGTTCTCCGCTTCTGCTCACTCGTGCGTGACAGTTGCGGAAAGGCTTTCGCTTCAGGACGTCAGAAACATGTACCGGATGGTGTGTGTGTGTGTGTGTGGGGTGGGGGAAAGGGGGGACACCAAGCCCTTGCATTTCTTTCAACCCCTCGGATAGTGAAATATCTGGGGTCCGCAAGAGGAAGGTTAAACAAACATACCATCTCGGGAGCCTCAAAGGAGAAATCTGCCTGGGTTAAGACAACCTAATTTTGCGTGGCCTAAATGTTCGCCTCGATTTTACTTCGTCGGCGAGGAACTCTCGCTGAAGGAAAAACTTCGGGGTGTTTTTAAAGTCTCTCCTTCTCCGTTTCCCGATTTTTTTCTTCTTCGTGTGTTTTCCTGAATTTCGTATTTATAATGAAGTTGTTTGGGAGGTCTAAAAAAATCCATTCTGGAAAAAGTTAACGCGAACCACTTTTTTTTTTTTTTTTTTNTTTTTTTTTTTTTTTTTTTTTTTTACTATTGCCAGGATAGCTTCGTGGACGTGGCCACGAATTCCTCAGAAGTCAAGTTTGACTCCAGGCAGGCTTGAATAGGAGAATACTTTTTTCTTCGTTCTTTCGCGCGGGTATTTCTGAATTGCCTCTATCTATTCCCTTCTAAACAAGGGCGGAAGAATCCACATCCTCCCAAACCCTTAAATACGTTCTACCGTCGCCACGATTATAAAAAGCCGCACAATCCCGAAACCCATTCCGGCTGAGGGAATTTTTTTTTTTTTGACCCTCTAGCGCCACCGTAAAATCAAGCACTCTTAAGGGGGCCAAGAGTTTTGCTGAGCGGTGGCAGGAATGCTTGCTGGTCCTTCTGTGGCAGTTGGGCGGACGAACGGCCGGGCGCGCGCGGGGCTTCCCCCTACGGCAGCGCCGAGGAAGGCGAGAGGCGAGAGGAGGAGGTGGAGGGGGGACTTCGTTGAGTCGTCTCCGCCTGAAGGAGGGAAAAGGATTCCGGCTGCACCACCTTAAGCGCGGAGCTGCCGCCGACGCTGAGGGGAGGCTTCTGGGTCTCCGTGGCTGGGGGCGGCGGAGGGAAAGAGGCGGACGGGGGTCGGTTATTTCTCCCCCTCCCCCTTACCCAGGATTCCGGGTGGAGAAAGCGCGCTCTCGGGCTGGCTGGTTGGGTGGGGGGTGTTCGGCCTCGCGTTCGTCGTCAGTTAATTTCCCCCCCCCAGCGGATAGCGCCTTCGCTCCCTGTCGCCGCTCCAGCGAAGGCATCATCTTCACCTGAGCTCCCTTCTCGGGGCGCGGATCCTTACCGCTTGTCCTCCGCTCCACCCCACCTCGCGGCAGCTCTCCTGAACGGCGGCGCCGACGGCGACCGGACGAGCTGGGACCCCTCACTCACCCTTCTGCCCCCGGACCCTGCGGCTCCCGAAGCGCGAGCGTGCAGAACGAAGCTGCTTTGCTTCCACGCGGACTCTTCCCCGCCCAGAGAGGAGCGGTTGGCCACCCAGCGCCCCTTCGCCTCGGGAAGGAAGAGAAAACAACAAATAAATAAATAAATAATTTTTTTTTTTTTAAAAAAAATATGCGGTCAAGGAGGGCTGACTCCCCTCACCCGCCCTCCCCGCGGCACTCGCGCACCGGCCCCCTCCCTGCGCTGCGGGGGAGGGCCATGTGCGTTTGTTTTGAGGCTCCGTCGCCGCCAGGCCGCTCGGAGGAAAGAGACTGACGGGAAGGAAGCGCCTGGAATGGATACCGGGCTGGCGCTGCTCCAGCCCTCCCGCCCTCGCGTCCTGAATGCCCTCCCGCGTGGCCGCTCGGCTTCACTTTTACAGCTGTAGCCCGGTTCGGTCGCTGCCTTTCCCCCTCTCCCCCAATTTCACGAGCTCCCCTCCAGTGAGCCCTGCCCCTTTCCTTCGCCATGCCGCTTCCTCGCTTCTCCTCCCAACTCCCCCGTCTGCTCCCTTTTGCTTTGCCTGAGTGCTTGCGTGAACCGCGTGTTTCAATTTATGATATATTTAGTGGGCTTTAATTCACTGTCAGGCGTCTTCCTCTCCCCCCCCCCCCCCCCCCCCCCCCCCCCCCCCCCCCCCCCCNCCCCCCCCCCCCCCCCCGCTCCTCCGGTCTTTCTCGCCTGCGTGGAAAAGGCTGGCCTCAGCAAGCAGCAATTTGTAAAATCCTAGCCGGCCGCTTTGGGAAGGGCTCTATCCTGTCCGAGTGATCCCGTAAGATAAACGCGGATACTATTTTGGGGAACTAGGAAGAGAGGAAGGAGGAAGCAGCGGAGGGGGGGGGGAGAGAGAAAGTAGGAGGGATAGANTAGGAAGAGAGGAAGGAGGAAGCAGCGGAGGGGGGGGGGAGAGAGAAAGTAGGAGGGATAGAGAAGAGAGGAAGCGGGGCTGTTGTTATTTTGGATTCCAAGAATCGGGAGGAGGTAGAGAGAGGGAGGGAGAGAGGGAGGGGAAAAAGAGGCATCACTACCATCACCACCACCCCCAAAATTCCCAAAGCAAAGAAGGACGACCCCAGAAAGGACTCACTTTGCTTGATGACTCAACGCAACTAATAATCATTTGTCTCCTCTGGCGAATCCCTCGTGTTGCTGCGCGGCTGCTTATGTTGGCTGGAAAAGGGAGAGATTGAAAGTGACACATCGGGCGCAGCTCGGGGCTTACCGGAGATCAGAGCACCGGCTTCTGCTGCCACTGCCGCCGCTAGTCCGATAGAGTGTCCCCCTTCGGAAACAGCCTCTCCACCCCTTTGCTTCCCCCTCCCCCTCTTATTTCTTTTCCCCCCTTTTTGCCGAAGGGCTGAGAAACCGCCCTCCGCCTCCTTCCCTCCCGATCCCAGAAGTCTCACCTCTCTTTTCCAGTTGCCACCTCGGGTGCCCTTTTCGGAAGAGCTCTTTCCTCAAAGCATCAAGCCATTTCAGGCGCAAGACGACTAGGCACCCTAACTCGGGAACGAAGAAAAAAAGGGAAAAAATAATACCCCCTCCCCAAACTTAAGGCGTCAGTGGGGTGGGATACTGGGGAGAAGCGAAAAAGGCAAAGAAGAAAATAACGTAGCAAGAGGAGCCAAGAAAACTTTCCATCCTGGATTCTCTACTTTTGATCCATGGACAGAGCCCAAGTCAGCCAAGTTACGGACAGAGTATAAGCAGTAAGTACTACTGAAAAGCTTAGCCGAACTTGCCGCGGTAATCCCGAAAGATTGGTGGAAGACGCCTGCTCAAAACAAAATAATTCGCTTAATAGAAATGTAATATCTGACTTGACTTGCTTCAGGTTGAAGCTTCAGTGTGATATGTTACACTCCATTTTATTTGTTTTTGTATAACTAAATCGCTCTCATTCTGTCTCCCCCCACCCTACGTTGGGTAGTGAAGCTTGAAAACGCAATCTGCTTGAGATAGCATTTCAGCACAAAATTCTAACTCGGTTCTAGGATTATAGACATATAAGGGGAAATACTCGAGAAGGAAAAATGTTTTTTTCTTCTGAGCAAAACTGTTTTTTCTTTCCAAAATTAAAAAGCAAGTCAACAGAGGAATCTAACACCTCTATTACTTAGCAAGTGTTTACAAACGGAAAAGATAGCAAATATGTGCTGTTTTTAAAGGCTTGTTTAACAGTTTGAAAGTGTGGCTACATTCTTAAGTACTTTTGGCTGGTGTTATATGTTTGCTGCTTATTTCTTTATCCTTTATCCCGAATAAGACCAATCTTGAAATGCATATTTACCTATCAAACTGGATGACTATATTGGTTCATGAGTTGTGTCTGAAATACATTATCTCTTTTAAAGCTTAAGCTCTTATCAACACATTTGTTTGCCAAGTCCATAGCTTGTATAATTTGCATTCTTTCTCAAAAAGAGAAACTGGAACAGGTAAATAGTTCTGATAATAGTAAGATTTATAAAGCCAAAGTTAAATGAACGATCAAGTTCTCTGAAAGATACTGTGCAGATAGATACTTGTTAGCTGACGGTACTTCAAGCAGCATAGGAAGATGTTGAGAAATCAGGTGCAAAGCTGTGCTGTGTAGCTGCAGTTATTTCTGCTTGAAGCACTCTCAGTTTAATGTAGATGTAACTAATTGACACAGTGGATCTGGATGCTTCTGAAATGGTCTTTCTTGTTTCTTTCTTTCTCTCTCTTTCTCTTTTTAGGTCCTTGCTCATTTTATTGTGACCTGCCTGTGGGAACGTTGTCTCCAACTCAAAGTAATATGGATCGGAGAAGTGAGAGTCCCTGCCTAAGGGATAGCCCAGAGAGAGGGAGCTGCAGCCCTGATGTCAAAGGTCCTCCCCCGGTGAAGGTGGCCAGGCTTGAACAGAATGGCAGCCCTATGGGAGCCAGAGGGAGGCTCAATGGTTCTGTCACCAAATCAGTGGGAGGTAACAAACCTAGCAGAACTAATGTATGCATAACAGTCTGGCGGCTGAGTTATAATAGCAGAAGGTCTCAGGGTTCAGGTTGGCGTAGCTTGAGTGTCTTGGTGTAAGATTACAGAAAGAAAGTCAATGGCAGACAGTTAATGCCCACTTTAACTGATGTCTCTCATCAGTAACCAATAGGCTCATTATGGTTAAATAAAGTGGCTTATGTAGAAAGTGGCATATTTTGGGCACTTTGCCATTTATATCTGGAATTAACTCTTTTATGATGCAGTGGAGAGTCCCTTCTTTTTCCTGGAATGCTTAAAGTTGTTAAACACTTTGTCTTAACAGAATACATAAAGAGAATGTAGATTTTCTTTATTGAAGGGTATTTGTCATTATCTTCTAAATAGTTATATATCTGTATTCAGACCAACGTCAAAGTATTTAACCCATATGTAGTTTGTTATTTATGATGAAATGACTTGCATTAAATAAACTATATTAAATGGGGCTCTTAATTTAGTCCTAAAAATCTATATTTTTGTTAAATGCATTTCACAATCTTCATTATATTTTATTCTTTTTTAGAATAATTTCAAAATCTTTAAAATATAAAAAAAAATCACTTCAAAATCCATTCTAGAATAATAGATTAGCTTAGGATCACAAATCAGTATACACATTTTACAAATTAAGGGTATGAGGATAAATATCATAAGGCTTTACCTTGTGTCTTACTTGTCAGAAAAACTCAGAGGGAATTGGTGTATTGTTTATTTATTTGTTCTTAGTTTAATTCAGCTAAGATTTGTGAGATGTAGTTTAGGAGTTCAGGTTGCCTTCTAAACCTATAAATATAATCCATTTAGAAATAATAGTTTGGTATCATTAAATAAAATATAATGCAAAATAAAAATAAAAGCCAAATTATTTCTTTGCTTTTTTAAAAAAAATATTTTTGTGTGTAGAATTATATATCTATTTTAACGATTATGTTATTTGTATATTATAATTATAAATATTTATGTGTTCAATATAATTTTACATTTTTAAATAATGTCATTTTAATAATATTTTAAAACCTTTACAACATGCAGTTACTTTAAGTATTTCATTTTTGAATGTCATAGCTCCTTCATTTTTCACTTCAATCGCTTTAGGTTTGGAGGTGGACATTATAACAAGGTCATCCTTGTGCAAAAGTTTCTAAAGCAGAAGAGATAATAATGGGAAACACATAGTTCTCTTAAACATAAAGCATATTGTAATGCACACGGCATCATTTTTACCATGCAGAAGTTTATTAAAAAATGGATGTCTACATCCAATATTGCGTTCTTTGATAAGTACAGTATAGCACCATTGCACTCTTTTTAACAGTTCAACCATTTTGCATGTGTTCTTAGCTTTCCCTGTTCAGGAGGGATTAGTAATTGCTAAACATTACTGAAAAGTTGTATATTGAAGTTTCCTTTATCTGTCTCTCATTCTGTCTCCCATGTCCTCCATTTTAGTTATTTATACATTCTTAGGAAATTGAAATACCTTTTTGTACTGGATTAAAACTATTAAATAGCTTTGATGAATTTATCGGGTTGTTTTTAGCGTTCTTATCATTGTAATCTTAGAGATAAGAAAATAATAATTAAATAGGTTATTGAAAACTATCAAAGTAACAACAGTTATTGATTTGTTGCTTGCTACGCTTTTTGCAACTGTTTCAAAATGAGCCATGCAGGAGATTGGACAAGTTAAAACATTTATTTTGAGGAAATGTTTGTAAGTTTGCATTGTTGCTTTCTGTTGATCTGTTAAATACATTGCGGAATGAGAGGTTTTTAATAAAAAAAATATTATGGAAAGGCAAATCTTGCCTTACTATTATTGGGCTTTGCCACAAAAATTCTAAATAAATGGTAATGATATCAATGTGACAAGGGACAGGATTTTATTCATTTTTTGTGAAGTCTTTCATTTCTTCAGGTCATCTTCTAAGAACTTATCTTTTCATGCAATGCTAATTGTTTTAAATTAATAAACTATATTATGGTATTAGTGTTCTGTTTCATGCAGGTTCTTGTAATTGTATCACCTGCTTACCAATTGAATGGAAGGCACTAAGAATAATTTCAAAAATATTCTTAATTCTATTACACTGAATACTAAGGCAAATATGTATTAAAATAGTTAAATTAGACCATCTTAGGAAGTGGGTGTTAGATAAAATTGATGTAAATTTTATTTTAGCTGCTGTAAAACTTTCTGTCTTATAAAATCTTCATGTTATTGTGCTTCAAAAATTTACTTTGTAAAAATGACCAAGAAATCTGTTCATAGAATTAAGCATAAATTACTGAAAAAGATTGCCTTGCTTCAAATAGTACATTTTTATAGTATACATTTATCTTTTTAATTACAATGCAACCCAATATTTATGAAGACATCATTTTTAAAATAAATTTCTATACAGTATAAATGCTGCCATGTGCATTACAACATGTTTAATCTGAATTTTATAGATTTGAAGGTAGTAAATTATAACAGAAAGGGAAAGCGATTTAGAGAAAGGAGTAAACTAAGGAATTTAGTAAACTGAAGGAATATTTGGCATGTAAAACAATAAAAAGATCTCTTGAGATTGCCCAAGTATTATTTAATTTTAAATATAATACATAATTTAGGAAAGTCACAAGTTCTTAAAATAGTACTGTAGTTTTTTCTAAGGATCAACAGACTGTAATTATCCTGTTTTTGTTGAGGAAAACAAAAAAGCCCATTAATACTTCCCATATGATTTTAAAGCACACTCTTTTCTTTTTCTTCCAATTATTATTTGTGCAGACCTAAGATTATAACATTAATTATGTTAAAATGCATATTTCTACTTGTGGCATATCCTTTTTCAAATTTTTATTTAGAGATGTAGAAAAACATTACAGAAAACATTTGTTGCTAATGGCAAATTGCGTTTTTGAGTTAACACTTTTTGTCCTTTACAATATTAATTAATTTCAAGTAGAACTAGTCGAGATTAGCTGCTGCTTTCCCTTCTGCCTCCCCCTTCTTCTGCTATTCTGGCACTTCCTGCAATTCCTAGATGCTCTGTTGAAACCATCTATGTTATAAAACAGAAATGCTGTGAAATGTTCATGATTGGCAGGATTTATAGTAAGTCTGTGGGAGAAAAAAGCAAATATCTCTTTAAAATACATATGATGCCTGGGAGAGAGGTTAAAGCAAGCAAGAGCTCTGGGGTGTTGACAGCTTTATATCCCTGCTGGGTAACATTCACTTACTAGAATTGGCGTCTTCTCTCAGTTACTAATTTGCTCCATAAGGATTTTGAAGAAAAGAAAAGGACGATGAATGGCCAGGAAACTCAGATTTCTAAAAATGCTGAATAAAATTATCTGTTCATGACCCGTCAGTTTTTATGTACATTTATCTTTATTAGTGTTTTAAAGCCTTAATAAGACTGTGATCTTCATCTCATTAATTTAGAAATGAGGCCTGTAAAAATCGCTAAGATGCCTTAAAATTAAGTCTTTTATTTTGTTCCTAAATACAGGAAAATAGTATAACATGCCAACATCAGATCTAAGAAACAGAGTGCCTAAATCTGACATTGACATGTTATACTATCTATTTTCATACTCTATCCATTCACTTCATTTCTTGGGTTGTACTGTAAGGCTGAAACACACAGATTATCAGGTCTTGTGTATATTTTTAGACTGATTCAGAAAGTATAGGTTTTGCTTAAACAGATATCTAGTGTGTGAATGTTTGAATGAAAGTAGTAGCACTTCTGTAGTTTTTCAGTATATCTTAAAGTTTAGTTTATCATATAGTTCACATGTTTAGTCAAATATGGTATTTTTAACATTTAAAAATTCTTGAATTTTTAGATCCAGATCAGATCCAGTCACATTGATATTTATTAAATCAGTGAATTTATCATGACTAATTTAAATGCCATTCCCTTTAGTAGTTGTATTCTAAGGATATCTAGGCTGGAAGCCAGCCTATTTCTATTCAGTATAAGCATATATTTCTCAAACTGGTTTAACAGGAAAATATAAAACTCTGTTTTTAATTTTTAATAAAATAGCTAGAGGTCCAATATGACATGATTGAAAAATATATCCCATCGAAGTAAATGTACATTAGGTTGTGGCCTTAAACTTCAGATCAGGACTTCAAGCTATACAGTTTACTTAATAATATATTCAATATTGAATAGTCTCAAATAGGATTTCAGTTTTTGTTTTAAGACCTAGCATGTCATTGTTAAAATTTTTATGTTACAAAGATTAATGCTGTATCTAATAGAACTGGGCATAGGAAGATTTGTTATTAACTTTTATTACAGTTGCAATGGTCAGGAGGGGAAAATCACAGTTAACATTTTGCTGTAACATTAAGATGGAATCTATAATAATGAGCGTGCTCTAATGTGTTAATGGAATAGTATTGATGACAATTGCTAATATACTTCTTTTGCAAATAAAGTTGCTTTTGCAACTGAGTGGCAATAACACTATAGTGCTGAAGCTTTCATTTTATCTTCTGTTGGTATTGTTTTATATGTGTAGCAAGTAACGTGATCGAAAAGTACTCTGGTTTTAGCCATTGTGACAGATTTTTATTGTTGCGTGATTTTTGGAATATATGTGGTTTACATAAACCTGAATTAGTAGTGCTTTTAAAACATAGAATCAGTGTAAAATATTGTAAAACTTATTTATTTTACAGTGGTAATAGTCAAAATTAAAATCTTCAAAAAATTGGGGGATAATAAGCTGTTAAGTAAGTTATAAATTAATATTTTAAGAAATCAGAATTTATAATTTAATTGAAAATTGAGGTGTGCTTTTGGTGTCAACTATCTCAACATATTTTGTCTTCTCATATAAGAATGTAGCTCTTTTGTGGGTTTCAGAATTTGGTCTTTTGGTTTCAAGATTATGCAGTTCTATATTCTGAATGAGTATACTGTATAATCTAATAAAAACCCTGGGACTGGTGTTTTACATAATTTTGGAATACATCTTCTGAAATGCTCTATATGAAATCATAACTTTGATGGATTTCAAACATCAACATGATTTGCAATGCAATTTGTTTATTTGCTTCAAAGTCAAAAAGATTAGCTTGATAAAGAAGAGAATGGCCAATGCCATGATATAAACCAGTAACAAAGTCAGTGTACTGAAGGAAAAAAACAAGGAATCTAGCCTTAACTCTAAAAGTAGATGTGAGAATGCATTCTAAATAGAATGCAGTTTTAAAAAGAATGTAAGTACTGTAGTTGCTTAGAAATGACGACTTCATTGGGAAAAAGTATACTTAGGACATTATCGATATATAATATTTGAACTTGTGCTTTCTTTCTTTCTTTCTTTCTTTCTTTCTTTCTTTCTTTCTTTCTTTCTTTCTTTCTTTCTTTCTCACAATTATTTCATTGGGAAAAGAGCATAACTGATAGAGTTCCTTTAAATTGTGTGAAGAAGGAAAATATGTCCTAGGTATATGTACTTGGAAGTAAGTTCCATTAAAGTAATAAGATTTGCAATACTAATTTGTTTCAGTCCGTCTTCTTGCATTTAAGTACTTGGTAGGGTATTGTACTGATTTGTTCCCTAGTGAAGTACATGCAGTTAGACTTGTTACAGATGAAAACTTTGTCCTTCAGTCCTGCAGAAAGGCACATATTTAAGACAATTACTTTTTAAAATGATGGCTATGAGAGTTTATTCGCTGAAAACCTACTATGTAGATGTAGGCAATGTATGCATTTCTCTATAACATGTATGTCTAATGCAGGGATGTCAAACTCTATTTCATTGAGGGCTGCATAAGTTGTGTTTGGAGGCTGGGATGGGCGTGGCCAGCATGTCAGTCATATCAGGGGGCGCATGTGATGACTCGAGCGCTCTGACAGCGAAAACGTTTTCAGCTGCGATGGCCTCATGTAACCCTCTGCCAGCAGAAACAGGTTCCCGAGCTCTGTTTCCGGCTGGGACAGCCTCCTGTTACCCTCTGCCAGCGAAAACAGAGGTCAGGAGGGCCACGCACGGCCCTCATGAGCTCTGTTTTTGTTGGCAGAGGCACTGCGGGCTGGTCCTTTGCTGTTTCCAGGGCAGCCCCATGAGCCAGATCTAAGTACCCTGTGGGCCAGATCTGACCCCCGGGCCTTGAATTTGATACCCCCTGGGCTAATGTAACATTTAACTTGGGTAAATATGGATGTATTAGTATTGAGCTGAAATTGAAATAATGTCAGCTGAAAGTTAAGAGGAGGGAAGTAGTCTAGAAAGCTGTATTGTTTAGTCAATCATTTATGTGAAGAAGTTCAGAGACAGGGAAATGTCTTAACAGCAAAATCAAGGCTGGCTGGGTGACTTTTGGCTTGTCACTCTCTGTCAGCCCAACTCACCTCACAGGGTTGTTGTGAAGAAAATAGAAGGAGGAAGGAATATTGGCATGCTTGCTGCTTATTTGCTCAAATAATAAAGGTGGGAATAAATAAATATAAAGCCCCTGTCACACTGCAGCAACGGATGGAAAGAGGATGTAAAACGGAGAAAAACACTTACCATCCATTGGTTAACGCGATGCTTCTGTTCTGTACTCACTGCCTCCGTTTTGCTTCCTCTCTATCCGTCCAGCATCCGTCTGTTGACATTTCATCCGCTCAAAAGGTTTTGAGCTGCTCAAAACTTTTGAGCGGAAAATGTATCCAACGCATCCGTTCTGCATCCGCTAGGCATACGGGGGACATCCGTTCTGCATCTGTTGTCATCCGTTACGCATCCGCTATATCCGCTAGGCATCCACTGCGCATCCGCGCAACTCGAATTCGCTCCAGCGGTAAATGGACGCAGGGAGGAAGCGGAACGGACGCGGAACGGACGCGCAACGTTAGTAGCACGGACGGAGAAAGGATGAAAGCGGATGCAGCACGCAAAGAAAGCATTTAAAACGGAAAAAACATTTGCAGAGGGGACCTATCTCAGATATTAAGGATGTCTAGAGGATGCCTAGAGGATGCAAAAGGATGCTTCCGTTCCGCATCCGCTTTCCATCCACTCTGCGTCCTCCCCCCGTCCGTTCCTTTCCGTGTTAACCACTCTGTTTATGCAAATTTTTGCCCCTTTTGAGAGCAGATAACAACAGATGGAACATTTTTCTCGTCCGCTGTGTCCTTTTTACAAACGTTTTGCATCCGTTGGGCAGTGTGACAGGGCCTTAAATAAATATCCTGAGTTAATAATGAATTAATTTATTATTTCCAAAGCTAAACATAAAAATGGAATTAATTGGAGACAAAAAAAAATCTTTTCCTGATTGTAGTATGATAAATAACCCAGGTTAATAAATATGCAGTATAATAACTTTAATAAATAAGCAAGGGTATAATAATAAATGAATAAATTATTGTTTAATAATAAATAATGAATAGTTATCATTAGCAATGCCTTTCTAAAAAAAACATGCTACAGTTGGGAATACCTATAAATTAAGACTTGGAAAATGTTACTCTTATATGTGAGTAGGTAGTTCATTCAATGTTGTTCAACATCACTTAATTACATGTAAAATAACATTAGATGACTTAAATTTAATAAAGTTATTTACTGGGAAAAGACTGGTAATTGTTTTGTAGTTCTTCTATATATTAAACCTCAACATCTGCTATTAAAAGTAAGTGTGTTGTTTGAAAATTCTTATTAGGTTTCTGGTGCGACTCTTGTATATATATTTGAGTGAAAGAAGAATTGAAAGCATTATCTTTCTGAAGAATATTGACTTTGAACCATAGTGTCTGTTTCAAAATGTAACTATTTGTTTCCTTCTGAGATAATGATGAATCAATTTTATCTTAATTGGTTCCTACTGTATAAACTCTACAGAAACAGATGCACTTCATACAAAGACATTCTATAAGTGAAACTCTGTTTTAAGACCTAAAGCCACAACTGACAAACATTTGAGAAGCTGATGATTTCAGAGAAATATATTTAATTATCTTTGCCATGCTGAATTTTCCCACTATATTTAAGTTAAGCATTTATCATGGAGTGTTAAATATTATATATACATACATAATACATATACACATAGACATACACACGCGCACACACATACACACACACACACACACACACACATCCACTTCAGTTATTTGGAACTACTTAAAACACATAAAAATTGATTACTGATGTGCATGAGTTATACCATCCTTTCAAAAGATTTTTTATTAATTGTGTTTTTATGAAGAAGGGAGATATTTCTTTGCTTTTACTGCATTAATAATACATGTTTTTTCAAATAATATATTTATTTGAAATTAGGGAAAAATAATATATTATTTGAGAGTAAATCTAATTAAATTGGAAAGAAAATTTTATAATCAATGCTGCTCCTTTTTCGATATTAAATACATACAGAAATATATGCATATTTGAGTATGTTATCATTTCTAATACTTAAAATAAAATTAATATATATACACATGCAAATACTTTGCAAACTTGATTTCTTCAAGTTAATATAATATAAGTAATTTAGATAAGTAGTATGTAATATGATGTGTAAATATTTCCTGGAACAACTAAAAGTGTAGCATTAGGGTATTGGATGAAATGCTTATGATATGAAAAATCTAGCTTAAGCTGTTTTATCAGTTTTATATACGTGACTGATAAATGTGCGCTCCAGGATGAATTCTGAAAAATGTAAAGTGGGAATGTATTTAGTATAATTTTAAAAAATTATGTAGCTTAAATTTATGGAATTTAAATATTTCGTATCGCACTTAATATCTTGGTTTTCAACAAAATTTATATCTGTTCTGTGATGATTGCGAAAATACTACAACCATAAGTTTCACTATAAATAAATGGTATTCTATTACTATTGGTAATAGTACTTTGGAACTATGGTATTCTAGTACTTTGCAAATTATTTTCCAAATATATTCTATTCTAGAGTCCTTTTTAAAAGTTCTCATAACTGTTCATCAACAGAAGAACAAATAGAAGAAATTTAACAAAGACTGTCTCACCATAATGTAAAGATTGCAGTGAAAATCTGTACACTCTAAAAGCAAGGATTTCAACATATATTTCACCAGCGATGTGTTATGAAATGACTACATGCTTTTTGATAATTAGCCTGTAAATCATGAGACTGCTTTGTTTTCTTTGTATATGTTTTTTTAACATATTTTTGATAAAAGTAGAATACTTTTCTACTGGAGTTTTGATTGCTCCATTTATCGTATAGGAGGCATTGAATATCCATGAAACAATGTATGTAGCCATGTTGAATGATGTAGAAGTCACTGAAAAAAAAAAGCAGTAAGTATAGAAATACAGTGCTACTTGTGATCAGGAAGGATTGCTTGTATGCCTCAGTAAAAATGGGAATTAAGATGTTTTTTAGTCTAAAGAATTAAAGCTTAATTCTTTAGTCTAAAGAATTAAAGACTTTAATCTAACAAAGTATTGTTAGAAATTAACAGTCTTGAATGGAAGTTTATTTGCTAACAACAGGGACCATGTTTAGTGTAAGACTTTTGTTCCTGCCATAGGAATTTGTCGAGTTCTTGTTGTTCCTTTGCCACAACATCAAATTTACTACCGGCAGTTCCCTAATCATCTATGGAATAGAATATGCAAAGGGAAGATATAAATTGATTTACAAGTAGTTTCCAATAATTTGGTGAACAGAAATGACTATTGTTCCATGCATGGCTTGCTTTTTTATGTGCTTTGTGAGTGACAGTTTGAGTTTTAATTGGAACATGTTCTACTATATCCATACTGGTTCCTAATGATAATAAGACTATAATTTCCATTTGATAATTTTTGTATCTGAGCACAGGATAAATTAATTTGAAGAATATAGAACTTTAAAATAACAACCAATTGCTTATCTTAATATTGCCAGTATTTCTACAAATGGTGCTCACCAAGCTTGCTAGATCATCTGAGTTTTTAGAAATGAAATAATTATCAGCTACAGCCAAGTGTTTTGAAAGTATACCCATCTGCCCTGTAAAGACCCAAACTAAACAGAGACAATAGGTTTTATCTTATTGGCGGGAATAGCAGATAGCTATTTTTTAAATAACTATTTTGAAACAGAAGATGTCTTCAGTGTAACCTTTTTATGAATGGACAAATTCTATTGCCATTTTGAGGGAGCATCCACAACATAATTTCAAAAATTGGTTGGCTCCTTAAAATACTTGGGACTCATGTCTTAATTTATGATTCATTCTTTTGCATTCATTGTGCATGGAAAATAGAATGTCAGCCACTTTGTCATACTTAAAGCAGTGTGACATTTTCTGGCATCTTCCCCAACTTATTATTTGCTGCTTATATTTATTCCTTTTAGAATTACTGTTTTATATTTTTTGCTTTGCTTTTCCTATTCATGTATTCATCCATATGAAAGCATATATATGTACAGTTTAAACTGCTTGCATGGACAACAAATAATATTGCTGGAAGTATAAATTGACTAATCAGTGCAAACTAATAACGGAATACAATTTATGCAATTCTGTTTTACTATGAATTTTTTTTTATTCCAAATAAAATTGCTTAGGATTAGAACCAAAGCCTGTATTTTTGAAGTCTATGAGTGAATCAATGGAAATACGCTGTATTATGCCAAAATGAAATATTTCAATTCTAAAAAAGATTCTCGTGCAAATCTTTTATACCAGGGCATTTACCCTTCAATTTAACTAAATATATTCATTGATAAATAAAGCTTATTTTCAGTCAATTCATTGTTAGATATTTATTATATTAATATTATATTATTTATATTTAGCTATTTATAGATTTATATATAAAGAATATCTAGTTTAGATAGGAAACTTATGCGTATTTAGCTCTGAATAAATGTTCTGGAATTTAATATCACAATTTAGAAGGCAGTAGGTATTTGAGAGTTTTATTATTAGTTGATTACTATGACACAACAAATAATATCCTAGCTGTAGGCCTAGTGCTTACGAGACTAAATATAGGCTTAGGTCCTAAAATTCATACACTGCATAGATACTGTATTTGATAATAGCTCCTAAGTAGAAATTTAGTCAGTATAAATATTTTGGATTAGGTTTTTGTATTTAGATCTTTTTTCTTAATAATTGCTTGTGAAGTTTTATGCCCTGTGAATAACCTATGTAATATGTTCATTTTATGTCACAACTTAATGTGCTTATTTCTAAGATTTGATATTTTATATGGTATTTCCTAAAGGAATAAAATTTTCATTTACGGGTTATGCATTACTATGCAGTAAAAGGTGCCTTTCATGATGTATTTTCCCAATTTACAAATAACTTTTTGTACTGTAATCCTTGCATATGAGCTGAGTACCATGATAGATGTCTCCTTAAGTATTGTAGTAAAAGAAAATGACTTGTATTTTGGGGCTGTCGATAGTTTATGTTGTTTGGACCAATTTCCCAAGCAGTGATAGAAAACAGATTACAATAACAATTATACAGTCAGAAGATGCAATATCCATTTCTGCTTTAATTGAGTGAAAGAATAATAAAAACATCACTAAGAAAAATGAGATGGATCTGTCACATTACCAATTTTTAGACCTTGAGAAAATGCAGAGAAATTGAAGTAGGTTTACTTTATCTCATCTTGTTAACTAAATTTTTATTTATAGTAGAAAATATGTTGCTTGCATTCACAGATGTGGACAAGGTTTTAGGAATTGGTGTTTTTCAGATGTTAAAGTAGAGCGAAATATTCAGGTTTGTGGTGAGCTGAGACTCTTTCTATTGTCTGTATAGTTTTGTTTTTTCTTTCTTCTTTGCAATTGGAGCATTCACACCCTATCATTTTATAAAAATGAATATAAAACTACATTATGTTCCCAAATATATATTTTTGGTTTGATTCTCAATGTTTTTTTCATAACTGAAATTCACATTAATTAAATGAACTTCCATACCTTAACTTTTTTCTCTGTAGATTTCTAAACCATCTGAATATTTGGCTGTGAGAAACTCATAGGAGTAATCAGAAATGTTATGTGCATATGGAGAGGGAAGTTAGGAAATATGCCCTCAGCTACATGAAAAGAGGAGTAACAAGACTCTAAACTAATATACTTTTCCAGCTATTTGGGTTAATTTTTGCAGCCACATTGTATGATTTACCTCCCCCTATTAAAAAGTTTATGCCTGAATATAATTATTTGAGTTAGACTGTCAAAATGTTCCCAATACGTTGTAATATGCCGTTGCTACTACTGAATCAGAGCTCAATCTATTTGAAAGAGATTTCAGTTGAAAGAAAAGAATTCAGAGTTGTAGTAAAAGTCGATAATATATGCATGAATAAAAGCAATAAAGTAATAAAGTAAATTATAAATATGGATGCAATAATGTTACATATAATTACATTATAATAATAATGTCCCTTTCAAACTTTGGGAATACAGTACTGAATACTTTTTTGATAATAAGAATACATATTACATTTTCTAAAAAGCCTTTTCTATTCTTTATAAAAGTCCATTGCAGCACAAGGTACAAGAATGACTTTAGAATCTACTCAAATGCAGTCAATGAATAGAAATAGTACCTTTCAAAGTTGTAATGAACATGAAAGATAGAGAGATTTAAATGAATGACCACATGTACAAAAAGTGACATATCTGTATGTGAACAAAGACCTGTCATCTTAGTTTTCAACACTGATGAACCACATAGTCCCCAGAAATACCCTGAGAGAAGAGCATGTTAATTAATATTGATGTTTGTTGTTTCAGATACACAAGACAATTTATAAACATCACAAGTAAATATACCTATATGGAAAAAATATGTATATGTACAGAGTCAGTGGCATGTTAGTTAAATGTGATATTACATGGAATATCTGCAGAATGGGTTAAATTTAATGATATATGAAAACTAGCTATATACCGGTGCTTTGGTACAAAACTACGTGATGGGTCTTAGTTTTTAGGGAGGAAAATAAGGGGGAAAAATGTGCCTCTGCCTACCAGCATCCATCGGTATTCATCTGGCTAGTGTCCTGTCAGTGTGTGAGAGGGTTGAGAGCTGTTTGGAAACTGAAGCAGTATTTGTTGTGTTAGCAAGAAGGAGACAGCAAGGAGCCTGGGCGTGGCTTAGCTCAACTGTTCAGTACTAAAGCTGGTTGCTGCTCTGAAACTGAAACTCCTCTCCTCTGCTTGTGTTTTGCATTTGGAACAGATTTCTTTTCAGGTGGGGAGGGGGAGTAGAACTCTTTAGCATCAGAGCATGTTAATAATAACATATGAAATACTAATACTCTGATGGCCATTTTGAAAAATCCTTTCTTAGTAAGCACTTAGAAGCCAAGAGGAACATATGTGCCAAATTTCAAGTTTGTAGCCTTTATGGTTCTGGAGATTTTGTGATGATAGGTGAGTGGTATTTCACTTTTATATATATAGATTTTCTGCCTTCTAGTCCATTGAAGTATGAATGAAGTATGAACTATGGAGAAAAAGATTGAGGGGCTAAAGAGTACATCAGCCAAGAGATTGCTGAATACAAGTTAAAAATGAAATAGTCTTCTTGCTAAGAAGACATGTAAAAGCTTATTGTTTACTTTAGTTAAAAACATTTTTCAGAATATAACTTCTCTTATAATCTGTAATCTTTTGAAGTAAGGTCATACGAGGCAAATACTAAATATAAAGTTCTGTGCAACTAGCCTAGTTTTATTATGCAACTATTGGTGTACTAGATTGATGGGTTGAGGTCCTAAGGCAAAAAAAAATTCATAGTAATCAAAATTTCAGTTAATTTGAAATTTGTAGAACCACTTAAGAGTTTTTAAAAATGAAAATTAACAAGCAACATGTTTATAAATATTAAGGGAGATTGAGTACCTTGGGTACCTTTCTTATGCTGAAATATTTTGACTTTGTTTTTAAAAAGGCAGAGGATTTTATGCTTCCTAGGCAAGTACACAGAAATCTAATTATTTGAGCTGGTACATTATGAAAAGATAAAATACTTTTTCATATCCAATTATTGTATATTTTTCCTATGTATTCTTAGGCATAATCAATATACAGTGTATACCAAACTCTAAAGATGATTGTGTCTGATGGCTGCTGAAGAATTGAAAGAAGTTTATCTTCAAACCAAGGCTTCATTTCTAAGTACCAGGATTGTTTATTTTTTCCTTCCTTCCTCAAATATAATCCAGCTGAATTCTCTGGAGACAGCCGTCAGTTTAGAATGATTAAGAGAGAAAAGAAGAGATAGTAAAGCTACAGCTCAGTCTAGAATGACTGAGATAGCAAGGAAAAGTGATTAATATATGGGACATACTAATAAATGGATCTCCCAACCCCTGGGCCTGCTACTGGCCATGGCCTGTTGGGATCCGGGCTGCTGAAGCAGTGGGCAAGCACATGAAGCTTCATTTGCACATGCATGGGAGTTAGGTTACACATGTGAAACCATTTCCCTCCTCTGAAACCGCTGAAATTGCCACCACCGACACCGGTGGTTGGGGATGTCTATACTAACAGGGTAACAGGGTAACTTATGACCATAATTGAGCCTGAAATTTTGGTTGTAAATTGTTGCAGTCATAAACTGAGTCACCATGTGACTGGATTTGATTTTGCAACCATTTGTATGATATTGTTATTAACTCACTGAAGTTGTTAAATGAATCATGTGTGCACAAGTCCAAATCCAGCTTATGTAATGGGCTTTTTTCTTGCTGGAAAACAGCAAGAAAATGTAAAACATCACCTCAAGATGTTGCAACCAGTTATAAATGTGAGCCAGTTGCCAAATGCCCCAAATGTATGACTGTGAGGTAGAGAAAACAGCAGTCATAACTTTGAATGGTTGTTAAGCAGCCTGTTGTAAGTTGAGGACTATCTTTAATGGCATATGTTAATGTGTTGCATTTCCTAGTTTGGAAGTACTGGCACTAAATGGGAATGAGGAAAGGAATTGGAACAAATCTTAGGTGTTTGGACACAGTTAAAGTTATGAATTACTAAGCTTTTGTTTGGCTTTATTATCTGTTTTACCCATGGCATCTCCTCCTCTCCCTCTGGCTCCAGTGGCAATGGAGACTTGATCGTGTCTTGTGTTTTCAAAGATTATACTTTTGGATTCTATAAAACAGTAAAATGGGTCATTTGGTTAATAGTGAGGTATTCAAAGTATTTATAAGAATTGTCATGAACTATGGGTTCAAATTAATTATAAATCAAGTTCTTATTTTTGAGATCCTTTGCCTTTTTTCCTTTCTACTGCCTCCCTCTCTCCCTCCCTCCTTCCCTCCCTCCCCATAAACAAACAGCAAATTGTTAGATAGGAATAGATTATTCTTGCAATAAGTATGTATTGATTCTTTGCAAAGGTTTTCTAGAAGTCTGCTGGAAAGGTACCTATGACTGGAAAGCTGTAGTTGTTTGCCCCGGTTGAAACAGTTAAAAGTTTGTTTCAGTTTAAATTAAACAAAAACACTTCTTTATGGCTTTTAACAGGTTCATTTTTATATGTGCTATTATTTAAAGCAGCTTTACTGGCTAATGTAGATCAATTAACAGATATAAATAATAGTGGGCAACCAGAGGGCTGATGACCCTCTGGTCAAGTTTAGCCAAGTAAATAAAGAGCTCCAAGCTGTTCTGTAGTGGATGGTTGCTCCCATCTCTATATCCATCACTAACAATGAAATAAAAATGCCAATGAACAATCTAGAGTTCCAGGAGTAAGCTGCCTTCTGTGGAAACCTGAGAGCTGCATTGAGGAACCCAATGCTGTAAAGCCAACAGTGTTGTACAGTGAGGATTTTCCTTTTTTCTTTGCTATTCAAAACCCTGTTAGGGCTTATACTACAATTTTCATGGATTTCCTGATGTAAAATAGCAGTTTTCTGTAATCACAGTTGGATGGGGCTCTGGGGATTACAAAAATAATTTCAAGGACTAAATGCTGCCCCAGGGTTGCAATAGGTTTGCCCTTCGTTTAAAATGTATGTCAGGAGAAAACTGTTTTTAATAAGAATTTGAATTTGTGTATTTATACTAAGAGGCAAGAAGCTTTTACTTTGATAACAGTGTCATAGGCTAATTAAGAAGTACATTGATGTGTAATTCTTTCTTTTTATCATGACTATTGTCAATATTTGCCTGAAATACAAATTACATAATAACAAATTAATTTTAAAATTTTAATTAAGCATTAAGATTTAATAAACCATTTCATATAAATATTATACAAAATATGTGAATACTTATATTTATAATAAACTATGTAGGGAGTATTCTTTAAATTTAGCAGATTCTTCATGTTTTATAATTTTAAACAAACACATGACAAGTTTTTCCCAGGATCTTCCTTACGTTCTCAAATGTGGCAGCCAGTCTGTTCTTACATGATAGCAATGCCATTCGATACCTGAAGCAGCCCCCTCTCCCCACTTCATTAATCCAGAATTTGCCGTCTGCTTTCTTAGCTCTTGCTGCTTTGATGTACAGCCACATGCAACAATGCCACACAAATATATTCCCATTAGCTACTGCTGATGCCTGAACTGCTTCTGCCCAGAGCAGCTGCGTTTAGGTCTCTGCGCAGAATGAAATGGAGGTGTTTTCTTCTTTGTATGACTCAGAACTTCTGAAATTAAGGTAGTAGCCTAGGTGACCAATAGAAGCTGGGCAGGTCACAAACTGCTTCCTTGATGAAGTGTGGTAAAAATTGTGTCAGGAGAAGAGAAGAAGTGCTATTTTAAATGGGAAAAACTATGACTTCATGTTCCCTCAGCAGCAGACAGTGTCATAAAAATATGTAATTGAAAAAAGGTTCATGATTAAGGATGAGCCCATAGTGTGTCAGTTGCGGAAGGACAAAATCAGTATTTGTGTGGGTGCAGGTGGCCCTTGTTATTTGCAGTGTCCGGATTCTAACGTAAAGCCACTGGTAATGGCTTTAGCCATCCGGCTCACAACAGGTTAGGTGGCAAACAAATTAAATAAATAAATAATGAAACTGCAAATAGCTTGACAGTATATTTAAGAGGCTCCTTCACTGGGGAAATAGCTATGCAGAATGGAAAGTCATTTGGTACAGGTTGGGTGACTCTCTCATCACTATGAAAGCAAGTTGCTCCAAAGAAGAGGACCCAGAAGCTGAAAGGAAGCCACATAGAATTTCACTGTCTCACTATCAGGCTGACTCAGTCAGATTCACAGTGACCAAGTGGATCCTTCAAAATGTACCAACTGCATGAGTGAAAGTATTTTGTTAATGTGTAAAGTAAAAAGAGGGGATGCGATGGCTCAGTGATTAAAGGTGCTGAGCTTGTCAGCTGGAAAGCTGATAGCCTGGATTCAAGACTTAAGCACCACATGACATGACAAGCTCCCATCACTTGCCCCAACTTCTGCCCACCTAGCATTTTGAAAGCATGCAAATACAAGTAGATAAATAGGTTCAACTTTGGTAGGAAGTATTCCATGCACCTCAGCTTAAACTCATGCTACCCACATGGTCACGGAAATACATTTGGACAATGCCTGGGTCCTTTGGCTAAGAAACAGATGAGCACTGCCCCCTAGAGTTGGCGACAACTGGACAGGGGAAATCTTTACCTTTACTTAAAGTAACAAGAAAGGAAGAAAAGATGGAAGAAAAGAGAAGGGAAGGGAATCAGGAAGGGAGGGAGAAGGGGAGGAAAGAAAAAGAGCAAATAGAAAAGATTATGTGAAAACCAAAGTCTGGTCTCATACAAGTCTAATTATTATTAATTATCAATTGGAGCATATAGAATAATGGATGAGATCACAAATGATGAACACTATTGGAAACTGAATATTTCTTGCAAGGGGAACCCATGAATGTGTTTCTTATAAAATTGTTAAGAATTTCAAGAGAAATATCAGTTTGTAACCTACTGCACATGTAGACTTGCTTTTTGCTCGAGTTATCATTGCCTAGGAGGAAAATTAATCTGTAACAGCTAAAAACAATAAGGAACTTTAAAGCGAGAAAAGAAAGAAAACGAGCAAGACTGATTTTTTTTGCTTAAAATAATGTTTATCTTAGAGTTTTGTGTGTGTATGTACGTATGTATGTATGTATGCATGTATGTATGTATGTATATGTAGAGACAGAGATGGAGGGGGAGGAGGGAGAGAGAAAGAAAGAGAAATGAATACTGGTATATGCAAACATACATTCTTACATACAATTTCCCTTGAGTATAATTGATAATAATTACATTTTGAGTATATAATGAGTAGCATTATCCATGTACAATTCAGATTTTATTTCATCCTGAAGCCACAACTTTCTGTCAGGCACAGTTAGGCATGAAAAGCTTACTATGGATAGAGATCCATTTATGGAGAATTCCAATTCATATTTTTTCCCTTCATCCTCACCTCCCCCAAATATGGATTCTGGCAAATTACAAGCCAGTATGCTTCAAAATTCAGTTGTTTCACAGATTTGTATTTGGAAAAAGTATTACCCACCTCAATTATTCCAAAGCCTGCATTCTTCCTTCTTGATATATACATGAATGCAGCACCCTAAACTCTCAAATAAAATCTGGACAATCACAGACTCAAAAAAATGTAATGCTTTCATAAATATGCTGCCATAGGCAACAGTTGACTAAATTAAAAAATATATATTAATGAGCTTTTATAATATATTTATAAAAAGGAATTGATGTTGGGCATCAATGTCATTATTTTTAAAATATTTTGAATAAAAGAAGGACAACTACTTTCAGGGAACTAAACCTAGTGTACAATTACTGTTGGTATTCCTTCTATGTTTCCCAGGGATAGGATTCAAATAATCTAATAACCGGTTCTCTGACCTAACAACCAGCTGGTAGGTGTGGATGGGTGGTCATGTGACTGGGTGGTCATGGCCAACTCGACATCACTCACATCGAGGGGCGCTTCTCCTCGCCTGGCCTTTCATGACTGTGGAGATGCTGCAACGGTTATAAGTGTGAAAAACGGTCATAAGTCACTTTTTTCAATGTCATAGTAACTTTGAATGGTCACTAAATGAACTGTTGTAAGTCAAGGGTTACCTGTACAAAAATACAAAAAGCTTCTTTGCTNTGTAAGTCAAGGGTTACCTGTACAAAAATACAAAAAGCTTCTTTGCTTGCAAAAAGCTGCCCTAAATACCAATCATTAGATTAAAAATTCCTGCCAGCCAGAGTTACAAATCAGGCAAGGTGTCAGAGCACCTTGAGGAATGAAAATAGTTAAAATGCAATGATAACTATCAGCAGTCAACTCTTGCTCATGAAGTGAAACCCTTTAGCAGAGAGGTCATTTAAGTAAGTTCTCTAGAAAAAACACACCCAGGAGAAGCAATCCTTAGATCCATTTGCATTACTTAGACACCAGCTGGTCTCACTCACCTCACAAGATATCCTAAGGAAATCATGCAGATTTAAGAAAAGATCACATGCCCCAGATAGGCAGTAAAAATCAGTGCCAAACTTGCATCCTGCCTCTTAGAAGTACACCCCAAAAGGACAGTGCCAGATACCACTAAAGCAGTGAAGGAAGACCCCATCTCCAAATTAAAAAAAAGCCATGAGGCTGGAAAAAATTCACAAACACAATACAAATAATTCAATCACAACAGTAGCTGTTACTTGTTAAAACAATTACCAGACCAAATAGACACAGGAACTAGCCAGATTTCTCAACCCAGTTTCTTTTCAGAAACAGAGATTAACCTTTTTCCTTCTAAACAAAGCTGAATAGGGAAAATTATGCCATCAATAAACACAGGATTAAACATCACCAAGCACAGAATTATACTTCACCAAAACTCAGAAAGGGTTCATGTTCATAAACTCATGTTTGAATGTCAATCTTTCTAGCTAGCCAATAATCTTTGCTGAATGTCACTCATCTTGGTTCCTTGTCATTAAAAGCTTATTTCTGGCAGCTCTGCTTTGTTATTCAATTATTTCTTCAAAGTGCTAACTCCAACAGGAGAGTATTTCCTCCCAACAGCAGTGTAAAAAGCTTCAAACAATCCTTCCCCTTTAAGAAAGTCAAGCTGTCAGGTTTCCAAGTGAAATTGCTACATATATGTCAATTTTGGGCTGGACACAAGCAAAATATCAGCAAAGGAGAGGAAAAAAAAATTCCAGAGAAGCTCTGGAGACAGGAAGACTAGTCCTGCCAAGAATGTAATAACAGTAATGGAGAGGCAGTTTCTGTATGCAACAACACCAGAATATTTCCTTCCTGCCTTCCTTACAGGATTAGGACTGTAAAGTGGAAAAAAACAAAATATTTCTTCTAACAACCGGTTTTCCAAACTGCTTAGAAAGTTAACAGGTTCTAGCAGATAGGTGCGAATCGGTAGAATCCTACCCCTGATGTTCCCTGAATTTACCTCCAGTGTATACAGTGTTGTGCTTACTTACTTCAGAAAAGTTTCATGCAGACTTACATTTTAACTTGTTTAATGTCTCTTGTGACAGAAGGTTTTTCTTTTTGAAAGATAAGAAATAATTATCTGTTTAGATAGTTTTTCATATTAAGGATCAATGGCAAAAATAATTTTACAAAAAGTGTCTATTTAAAATACAATTGTCAGAAATATACAGCATTACAAGACATTGTAATTGTTAGATATTTGGTTCAAGGAATGGCTATGATTAATGGAAATCATAATTTTATTTTGAAAATGAATAATAGTTTAGTACAGGGATCACCATATTTGGAGCATATGAAATGCTGTACATTTATTTATAGTAGACTTCAAAGTCCATTAATGAGTCAATTATAAATAAGTGGAAAGAAAGCATGAAGTAAATGATCTAGGGAATGTTGTACTCTCTCTCTCTCTCTGTGTATACACGTATACATATACATATACATACATAGACAAATGCATGCACATACTTATATTTATATACAGAGGTGCAAGTCCTCAGCAGTTAAACATGCTGAGCTTGTCAGCTGGAAAGCTGACAGTCCACACAAGATTATTATCTGCCTCTGCTCCTGTCCACCGAGCAGTTTGAAAGCTTGCAAATGCGAGTAGATAAATAGGTACCATTTAGTGGGAAGGTAACAGCATTCCATGTGCCTCAGCATAAAGTCATGCTGGCCAAATGATTATGGAAAGTATCTTCAGACAACTCTGGCTCCTCAGCCAAGAAATGGAGATGAGCACCACCTCTGACAGAAGACACAACTAGATAGGGAAACTGTTACTTTACCTTTATATGTATGTACATATGCTGTATATATATGGATGTGTATGTGTATGTCAAAAATTGCAACAAATACTCTAAAACACGAATATTGGTGCACAAAAATTGGTTAAAAGAACCAATTTATTCCTAGTTTAGAGATGGGAAATTCTGAAAACAAGAAATAAACAATTAGAATAACATAGTTGGCAGGTTTTTTTTAAACTTTCAATTTTATTTGCGCTTTATAGGCTGTACAGGAATCTAAACATTTGTGTATGTATTGCAGAACATCCAAAGAGCTACCAACACATTTTAAATTAGCTTCTGTTTACTACCAGGGTATAAGAATATACCTAATAAATCAGAAAGGTTTGTTCTTTCTAGTGAAGATTCTACTTCTGCTGTACATGCAATGACACTTACATTAAGCAAAATTCTAAAATTTAAAAACAAATAATTTTCCAAATTATTTGTTTGCAGCTGAGATATTGTTGGGTATTATGAAGACTCTGATACCAGCCTCCTAGGAAAAAATTTAAAACATATTTATAAAATATTTATTTTTGAGGTTAGATAGCCATCTTGTGACTCTAGACAGTTCATAATCCAAAAGCATTAAAACAAGAACTAGTAAAATAGCATTCCAATAAAGTCCCTAAAAATTACAATGGAAGAACCTGTCCTCAGTGTCTGGTAGAAAAGGCTATAATAGTTCTTGAGGGTTTTCCCATAGGCCAACAGGGCTGCTCTTACTTTTTGACAGGTGCTACAACAGAGAAGTCATGCTTCCTGAATCACATTTGATCAAGGGTGTCAAACTCAAGGCCTGCAGTCCAGATCCGGCCTGTGGGGTTAGTCTGGAAATATCAAAGGACCAGCCCGCGGTGTCTCTGGCAGCTAAAACAAGCCATGTGTGGCTCATTTTGACCCTCTATGGCCTCCTGCAGCACTCTATGGGCCGAAACTGGTCTGAAACTGAACCAAAACTGGGCTGAAAACCAGGCCAAAAATGAGTCAAAAATGGGTGGAAAAACTGACCAAAAGTGGGCTGAAAACAGGCTGAAAAATGGGCCAAAACAGGTCAAAAAAGGTTGAAAAACAGACTGAAAAATGGGCAGAAAAACAGGTCAAAAATGGGCTGACAGTGGGCCGTGCAACCCATTTTTGGCCAGCAGAGTGTAGGAGGCCATGGAGGGCAAAACCACATAGAGGAGCCATGCGCAGACCCCCATTTTGTCCAGCAGAGTGTTGCAGGAGGCATCTGTCCCACCCATCCCTGCCCGGCCCCAGACCCCAGAGGAGAACTACAATGCTGATCCAGCCCTCAAAGAAATCCAGTTTGATACCCCTGCACTAGATGGCACTGTTTCAGAAACAAGACTTGTAGCATGTCTACCCAACCAGATTTGGTGGGATAGGCAGAAATAATTAGGGATGGGGTTCCCCTCAAACAATCTCTAAAATGCAATTTCTTTCTATATATGCAGATTTTGTTTCATTCATTTTCAATGCTTTCTAATTGGATGGACATTTTACAAAGACTGTTTTTTACTAATTCATTCTTTGAGTCCTTATAAGCCTCTGCTTGTGTCATCAGCAATAGCATCTAATTACTTTATCTTCTGTTGGCTTGCTTTGATTGCTTATCATTTTTATGAGAATTTTTTTCCATTGATTTGTCTCCAGAATATTGAGCCTTTATTATGACTGCTTCGTTGAATATTCTGGTTTAATGTCATCTAATATTCAATGATTTATTCTTGTCGTCCAAGGTATTTTCAATCCTTTACCAACAGTAAAATTCCAAGAGAGTGATATTTCTTCATTGGTCTTTCCTGATGGTCCAGTTTTCAAATATACAGTATATTTTACAATTGGGAATATCTTGACTTCACACATTACATTTTTCTAAAATCACCACACTTTATTTCTATTTTTTATCCCTCCCCCCATTCTTAGAACTTCAGTGTTGCCCAGAGTCATTGGAAAGTGCTTAGTCTTAGAAATGTAAATTTATAAAATAAATAAATAAATGTTGGTTGACATATCGCTCTTTTAAATTAGTTTGTCCAGATCTGTCACAATCCTTCTCCCAATAGGAAATACCAAATAGGTACTTTATATGGTCCCGAATAGATATGATATATAGTCAACAGAATTGTTAGCTAATATTCAAGAAATAATACTGAAACAAGTATTCGGGCAGATCATAATCCAATGACAATTAAATGGAAAAGGACAAATAAGATTTAGATGTTAAATAATACTATATTAAAGGAAAAAGACTTTACACATGGAGAGAAAAAGAACTGGCTTCCTTCTTTAAGAAAACAAAATAGAAGATACATCAATTCAGATGTATGAGATACAATGAGGCATATGCCAAGGGCTGATAATAAACTATCACAGGAAAGAAATACATGAAAAGACTAGCTTCCTAGGCATTAGAGGATGAGTATAGAACTTGAAAAAGAGCTACAGAAAATGCAACAGAAAAAGGACATTAAGTTAAAAAGGAATTAATTAAACATAAAATGGGTCTAATAGAAAAAGAGAATTAGCACAGAAATCAGAGGTGCTAAACAGAACTACTTGAAGATGCAAATAAACCAGGTAGATGGGTAGCATATAATTGAAAAAGGAGAAAGATTCTAGGAAAATATTGCAATTAATTGATGACCAAGGCCAAGTTTGCTATGGTAGTAAAGAGAAGAAGGAAACATACGCAGACTATTTGGGAAACTATACACACAAGAGAATATATGATGAGGAAAGAGTTAAACATTATTTACAGAATGCTAATTACCCCAGATACGAAAGAGATTGAAACAATGTTAGAAAGCAATATAAGATGATTGGAGTTAACTGGAAGCACTTAAGAGCAAAGAATGGAAAAGGCACCAAGGCCCAGATGGACTTCCGGCAGAATTTTAATAAACACTATAAGAGACGTTGAACCTTCCATTGCTAGAGTTATGAATAAGTTAATGTTAAAGAAGATACCTAAATCATTGGTCAGAAGCTTATATTACACTTGTCCAAAAGAAGAGGCCGATCCATTACAAATGAAGAACATAGACCAATTTTCCTTACATAAACGCAATGATTATAAATTTTTTGCTTCAATATTGGCAGAAAGACTTAAAAAATACTAAAACAATTTTATCCATCCTGATCAAAATGGATTTCTGCCAAAGAAGAATTTTTTCCCCAAAAAAAGTTTTTATTGATTTTTTAACAACAAACATACACAAGCAAAACACAAAACATGAAAAACATAAAACATCTTTTTTGAAAGCAGCCTGATCCCAGGTTACATCTCTTCATACCGACACCAATTCAAATGTTCATGCTCATTTTTGTGTACTGGTGCCATATCTTATTACCATTCTACATTTTCTATATAGCTTCTCCCCTCTTTTAACTCTCTTAATTCTATTTTATTTATTCATTCAGTTTAGATCATTATAACTTATATCCTTTGTCTGTCCTGTTTCAGCTGTCTATTATGTTTCTCATTAAAGCAAAAATTTCTCCTGTAATTCACTGATTGGGAGTATGACGCCTTTATATCTTTCCCCTAAATTTATAATCACTTAATATAATACATAACTTTCATTTAAGATTCTGCTTAGTACATTCAAAAGCTACATACAATATTTAAAAAAGAAGAGATCATAATATATGATATAATTAAAACAACAATCCATACCAAATTCAATTCTATCATTAAAATTAATATTCATTTAAATCTTAAACAATTTAACACATAACTTTTCAAATAGGAAATCATACTTCTATGGGAACCCTTATACATTTTGCATAGTTACTTCTCCCCATTATCCTTATATTTTAAAAACCATTGTGTAATTAAAGTGTTTCCATTCCTTCCTAATTCAATTCTCTCATCTTATTTCATTTCCATTTCTTTTAATTCAAAAAAAGTTTCATTGAATTACACTAAGTATTTTTATCCACTTTTTAATCATATGTTTTCCAATTTTCTAACATTATTTCTAATGTAAGTCATAAACAATACAATCTTATGTACCTTTGCAGAATCTCTTTCAGTTAAATTTTTACCCATTGTCTCTGAATAAGTCCTGTTCTTTTACATCTTGCTCCAAACCTTTGTTAGCTTCTCTTCCCTCCTTCCTCCCTTGCTTCACTCTGCCTTTTTACCCTCTTGTCTCTCCACCTCCATTTCCTCTTCTGTGTTCCCTTTTCTATTGTCTTTCTGACATTATATCCACTTTTCACCTTATTTTCCCTTTTTTGGTTGTTTTTTTAGTCTTAAATTCTCCATCTCTTTCCCCTCTTTCCCCTTTCTTCCCCAACTAAGTTACTGTTCATTAAAGATGGCTTCTTCTTTGTCCCAGTCTTCTTGTTGCTCAGTCTTTTCTTGAGGTTTCTCGTAGGTACCAATTCGCCATTTCTAAGAAGTGAAAAATGGAGCCAAGAGAGCCTTCCCTTCTTGTTCCTCTTCTTTATATTTTTTAAATTCCATTTTCAGTTATCTACACGTGATGCCATTGTAGAAAAAAACTTTTTTTTAACAACTACCCAATTGTTTTGATCACTCAAAATATTTTTCCAAAAGTCCCAAAGTCACCAAACAATCACAAATAGACACAAACTGTTTCATTTAACACTTCTGTCTTTTTTCACTTTCTCTTCCTGTGGTTTAGTTGCAAAGTTCCAGATTAAGATATATCTTTTAGAAGTCTTGTTACAATTATAACTTAAGATTCTTTTAAATTCCAAGCGCCTCTCTTGCAAATCCTGCTCTTATTCTTTTCCTCTCCACCCACTTACAGCAAAAAATGTTTTTAAGTGTTCAGAAATCTTTATTGTCCCCTTGACATTTAATTTTCCAGTTTAATTGCCTATTGGTGCCAAACGAGTTTTTCCGATTTTCTCATTCTTCCTCTTTGCTGTCAACGTAAGGAAGGAGAGTGGAAAAAAAAATCTTTCCCTTTTCACTTTAATTCGCAGCTTCCAAATCTTCTTTAGGAGCGATTTATGTTAATAAAACTTTAAATCCAGGATACTAAGTTGTTGCTTCTTATCCGGTCAGACCAAAACTTTCACTTCTTTCCTCCAGTACTTTCTTTTCCCGATGAGTGCTTCTTTGTGCCTAATCGCCTTCGGAAAGGGAGTTTTAGCCAGCTGAGGAGAAATATGCGGCTTTTCGCTTGACCCTGCTGGAGTCCTCCCCCTCTTCACCACCTGCTATGGGTGGTGAAGCCAGCTGCTCTGGGGCACTCCAGCGGTGAGCCCAGGCAGAAACTGCGCACGATTGTGATTCCTGCTGCCTGCCGAAGCCTGCAAACTGGAAGTCCCAAAGAGACAAATTAATGATAATATGAGAGTAATCTTGGAAACCTTTGGAATACTATGAGCATACCCTGAAAAAACAAATGGCTCTGATATTTCTAGATGCACAGAGGCATTTGATAATGTGAATTGGCGATTCACGTTATTACAGCTGGAACAGATGGTCTTTGCTAAAAAACTTTATTCAAGAATAAAAGCAATAGAAGCTTATTATCATAAGCAAACAGCAAAGGTATGAAGAGGGAGAACTGACAGACTTTATTGATATAAAAAAAAGGAACAAGACAAGAGTGCCCACTGTCACCCTTGTGTGATGTTGTGTTAACCTTGGAAGTGCAAAACATAAATATTAGAGAATAAAATAAAATAAAGGAGATGAAAATTAAACAGGAAGAATTTAAGTTTCAAGCTTCACAGATGATCTGGTTTTCATTTTAGAAAGACCACTGAAACACGCATCAAAATTGATAGAAAAGATAGAGGCATATGGAAAGGTGCTGGTTTGAAAATAAATAAAGATAAGACAAAGATTTGAGAAAGATATTTCATCAAGACAAAAGGAAAGACTGGCAGATCTATTGAAAATTCAGGGTCACGAATAAGATCAAGTACTTGGGGATACCATTTGACAGCAAGACGCAGCACACTATAAACTTAAGCAGCAATATAGCTCTGGCTTTGGCAAAATGGGAAAAATTACAACTGTCACTTAATAGGGAGAATATCAACAATCAAGATGAATATATACCAGAATTTATATTTGTTTCAAAACAATTCCAGTTATGTTGGAAAAGATTACTTTGATAGATTTAAATAAAATTTGTGTTGAAATATTATGGCAAGGGTAAGAAAAGCTGATATAAAGTGAAAACTTTTGCAAGATGCCAAGAATAAGAGGAAGATTTTGGTTTTCCTAATTTGGGAGTGTTTACACCAAGCTACAAATTTGATGTGGGTTTAAGGAATAGATAATATTAAGAAATAGCTAGTTTGTTGGACATTAGAACACATGAATCTGTTGTTGTGGTGGCATGCTTTTCTCTGGTATAGGAACTAAAGAACTAAAACACAGGGGTATTTTAGAATACATTATGTACGGGAGTCCTCCGTGGTTAAACTAAAAGACAATGCATTTGAAAATTCCAGTCTGGCTATCGACTATTGAAGCATTTTCTATCCTATACTATATAAAAAGGAACAAACACGTTCCTTTCACCAGATATGGTGAAATATTGAATGAAAAGGTGAACTTAAATCTAAGGAAAAATTAGAGGAACAAGGTTATAAAGAATTGAATGTGTTTTTCATATGTGCAAATACATTCAAGGTATATATAAGACTCTGAAACAGAAGGTTTCTACGATAACTGACTGATTTAGATAAGATTTGACATGTACTGATGAGGAGGTATTAAAAATTGTATTGGATATTTATTAGAAATTAAACTAGAAGAAGAAAAAGTTTAAAGAAACAATGACTTGCTGGGGGAAGAATTTTGGATATGGGATTGATTTAGAAATGGCAAAAATTGTGGTCTCAAAATTAAAAAATGACAATGTCAACAGCATATAAAGAAATTGTTATAAGATGTTTTTACAGGTGGCATTTTCCCCCGACAAGAATATAGCAAGAATGTTCAAGAAATAAATCTGAAAAATGTTGGAAATGTCATCAGACACCTGGCTCATATTACCATATGTGGTGGACTTGTGCGATGCTAAAAAAATATTGGACTAAAATCCACATGTGGTTGGAAAAAATGACAAAAAGCAATAGATTTGAAACCAGAGGTATTTTTATTGGGGAATTTTACTGAAATATATAGTAAAGACATGAAATACGTGATTGTAATGTATTAACAGCGGCTAGGTTGTATTTGCTAAAAACTGGAAAATTGAGAAAATACCATCACAGGAGGAAATCATTAGAAAATTATTGGATATGCGACTGACTAGATTGACATTTGAAATCAGAGAACAAGATGATAAAACAATTTTATAAAATTTGGGATCTATTCTATTCAATGGATTGACAATAAAACATGGTTAATGAAATATGTAGATTCTTAGAAAATAAATATATAAAGATGTATTCTTTTTCTTATTATATTACAAAATGATTGTAGGATAGATTTGAGATGATAATATGAACTGTCATAAAACAAATTAAGTAAAATATGATTATTTCGTGAAACATGAATAAAGTATAGTCCCTCCAAATGAATTAAACAAAAATTAATAATTTTTCATTGTTTTTAAATAAAAATTTTGGGGAAAAAAGAAATTTTGAAAAAAAAATAATGAAAAAGTAATATATACAATGTAATTGATTGAAGACTACAAAATGGAAGCACAAAACAATTTGTAAACCAACCGGCACACTGTATGTACATATATGGAAGATGGCTTCATGTTTTTATGTTTTGTTTGTCTATGTTCGTCTTAAAAACCAATAAAAATTTTAAAAAAAGGAACTACCAAGTAGGAAATTTCATGGCTCCAGTCACCTTTCCTGCAAGTTTTTGTGCATAGGAGGATAAAATGTGTTTCTGCTTCAGCCGTTTTTCCATCTGTTTACATTAGTTGGCATGACTTGTTGTCTTCATTGTAAATTTTTTCTTAGTAATAAGCAGGACATGTTTTGCTCTTTCCCCCCACTTTTAACAAGATTCCGTAAATCTTCCACTCCCAGACATCAGGGTGTGTGAGGATATTGATGCTTCTCTCATCTTTTAATTCCATTCTACTTATTCTAGATTAGCATTTCTTAATAAATATCATGTAGATAAATAAATAAATGAGGTGACAGTATATAACTTAGGCATACCAATTTGAATCAAAAAGTTACCCTATATAATATTCTGCTTATACTCTTGCTTTCAGATTATTATGCAAATCATTCAATAGGCAGACAAAGCAGTGTGATATTCTGTTTGTTTTAAGGACTGTCCAGAGTTTGTGATGGTCTTTAAATAGAGTTAACATAAGCAATAGTGCAGATATAAGTATCTGTTTGGAAGTCCCTTGCCTCATCTAATAGTCTTTGGATATTAGCAATCGATCCCCTTTCTTCTGAATCCAGATTTTACATGTGACAGTTCTCACACTGTGTTTTTGAAATCTGAATGACAAAACATCAACATTATCTTATTGAGATAAATGCAGTTTGAACATTCCTTAGCATTTCCCTTTTTGATATAGGAATATAAATTGATCTTTTTAAATTTTTTGGCCATTGCTGTATCTCATATCTGCTTTCAACCTGCACTTTTGCAATGTGATTGCATAATCTTGCTAGCTTTTAAATAATTCTAATATTTTCTGCTGGTTTAATTGTTAGCAATACTTTCACAGCAAATTTATCCTTACTTAAATTTATTAGAATGTGTCTAATTCAATGATCAATTTTTTTGTCTGGATCTTTGATTTTGGGATTGTAGACGGTGACCAGGCTAGGCTGAGGATGGGGTCAAACGCATCATTAGTTTGGAGTTGCTACGCTTTCACAAAAGACCTAAGTCATTAATTCCATTGACTTTTATCTAGTGCCAATTTGCCTTGACTATTAGCAAATCAGATTCTTGTATATTGGTAGCATGCAATAAACTTGAAGTGCTTTAAACTCTTATTTGTGGACACTTGTTCCTGATGGGGATCTTTTTATGCAAGTTCCATAAACATGCTCTCTCTCTTCTGAATATCTTCTTTCTGCAGTAGATTGTTGTCTACCTCGACTTTTATCTTTCCCATCTCAGCATAAAACTTTTCCTTGATTTCTGTAATCTCCTTAAATAACTCCTATTCTTCCTTTTCAACAGTTAATCTTGTTTGCATTGTTTATTTTAGCTCTGACTCTTCTTGCTCTTTTTTGGAACTTAACTCTTCACTGGGAAAAAAATGCTCTGACTCCATTGCCTTTTGTTTTCTGCCTCCAACATGTCAGCAGGCAGCCATTTCACCTTCTTTTGTTTTTGGTATTTCATGATATCTTCTTTGGTTTATTTTTAACGATATCATGAATTTCTGTAAAAGAGTTAAGCACTGCATTTTAAAAACTATGTATTTGTTTCTTTTCTTTTAGCTTAAGTTGTATATTTTCAAGGAGTTTGTGATCAGAGCTGTAATCGGCACCAGATCTTTGGCGACGGGGTGGTGGTGGAGGGGGACTGAAAAAGTTCCATCCATGTTTGCAGAGTGCATAGTTTAATTTTGCTACAATTCCTCTGATAATGTCTGTGTATAGAATAGTCTTTTACATTGTTGGAAGAAAGTATTTGCTATAAACATTTAATTTTCTTGGCAGCAGAATACTGTCATATTTTATGCAGAAAGGCCAAATTTTCCTATTTACGTTCCTATCTACTTCTATGGATGCTATTTACGTCTAACTTCGGCATACCAATTTTGGTATAATTAATATGTCATGGGGAGGGGGCTATGTCAGCAAGGTCTTGAAAGTAATCCTGGAACAATTTAGCTTCTGCTTCCTATGCAACTAGGCTTAAAGCATATCATACATAATATTTACTGGCCTGGTTTGTGTTTGAGTTGAGATCACTGTGTTATTTTTAGATTGTGTTCAAATGTAAGTTCTATAAATTTTTGCTAATAATGATGATTACTTCTATGATTTTATGATTTCTTAGAAGATTATAGAATATATTGCACAGTAGAAAATCAATGCTCCTTTGGTATGAAGTGGCTCATTATAGTCCATGTCAGTATGGACTATACTGCTCCTGACATGACTGTAGTACAGGGGTCGCCAACCTTTTGGACCTCAGGGGCCACCAAACTCATAATTTTAGATCCCAGGGACCACTAACTGGTTCTGTGGGCATGGCCTAATTTGTGGGTGTGGCTTGGTTGTCATGTGATTGGCTGGACATGGCTTGTATGTAAATATTATAAATATTTATATAAATATTGATTTTTTTATAAAAAAAGAGCAACTTTTACCCAAAATCAGGCAAAGCAAACTTACAAAATTAACTCACAAGACATCATGCATATACATATTGAATTTTTTTATTTAAAAAAAGAGCAACTTTTATCCAAAATCAGGCAAAACAGGCAGGCAGATTGAGTTGTTCACAGAAAAATCACAGATACATTCAGAAATCTATCTATCTGCCATTGGCTAGCTCAGTCTCTCAAATTTGATGCCGTGAGTCTGCACTGAATTTTTTTGCAAGCAAACCTTCAGTCCTAAGGGAAGCAGAGCCAAAGATCTAAAGACTAGCGAGAAAGCAAGATTTTCTGCTTCCTAGCTAATCTAAATCTCCCAGCACAGCAGAACAGATGATGGTTGGAAAATCTAAATCTTCCTAACCATTTTCTGCTTCCTAGCTAATCTAAATCTCCCAGCACAGCAGAACAGATGATGGTTGGAAAAAGGAAAAACAACAATTTTAGCAGGCAAGTTTGCAGGGTAAGGAGTGAGTGGGCAGGAGCATTCCTGCGGGCCATGTGGGTGGCGCTGCCTTGTGTTTCTGTGCAGCCTGAATTAATTGTTTTTTGGGGGTGCTCTGGGCATGAGATTTCTCTGCGGCCCACCAAAATTTTCTCAAGTCCCACCAGTGGGCCGCAGCTCACCGGTTGGTGACTGCTGCTGTCGTAGTAGTAGTAACCCATGTCAATTCACTGATTTCGAAAATGTCAATATTCACTCTTGACATTTCTTTCTTGATAATATCAAAGATGCCATCAATCATAGTTGTTGTTTTGTTCAGAAAACACACGAGGTAGACCAGGTTCCAACAACAAAGGCTTTATTCTTTCACTAGTCAGTAACCCGGAACACTTGGCTGAAACCGAGGCCAGCCTTTTATACAGGCTGGCCTGCCGGCTTGTAGCCAATGGCAGTTGTTTAAATTTGCCGCCTTTCAGCAGCTCTTTGGATTGGTTCCTAGTGAACCAATCCAATGCTTAGTTTATTTGACCAATCAGGTTTGTATTTTTGGAGTAACCCAATTTACATATAGAACAGTTGTGATATTCCATATATTCAATAGTTAGCATATCTTGCAGCAGTGATTGTTTTCCACTGTACACATCATGAGCTGGATATGCTTTTTTTTAGTTATATCATAAATACCTGCGTTGCTTGTATTTGCCCCTGTATTTTCCCAGTAGATCATTAGATACCTCACTTTCTAATGTCATGTTAATATAATCCTAGAAATGTATGTTCATTTGTTTTTTTCTTCTCCAATTAATCATATTTAGTCTGAACTCACACATTTTCTATCCATAATGATAATTCTGCATAGGATACGAAGGGATGATTTCATAAAAATAATTGCCATATGAGAAAGACAAGTTTAATCCTTTCTTCCCAACCCAAAGTTCGTGTGGAAATCTGCCTTCCATTATGGCAATTAAACTTAAAAAGCAATCTAGGCTTGGCACAATGGAAGTTCTCCTTGCTCCAATATTTAAGCAAGTGAAACTGAGGAAATTTTTTGGAAATGATGTACATAGGGTGGTCATGGGGAAAGCTGCAATTTTCTATTCCTAAACATTTCTACATAGCACTAATAAAACTTACAATAGGAGCATCCAATCTCCTGTTTTGGAGATCTGTTAAATGGCTGGTGTAGAGGAATGAACAGTCACAAAATTTCTATTGACCTTGAAGGCAAACAAGTAAATCACTTTTTCTGGATGCTAATAAAAAGATGTTGTGCTCTGAGACTCAGAATAAAAAACATCCTCTCCAGCATTTATTTCAGGGACAAGAAGTCAATAAGACACAAGTAACTTAGTATAAAGATAAAAATGAAGTTCAGCCAGAATATGAAGTCACATGTTTGACCTGACAAAATACAAAAGAATTCCATAGAAGTAGAGTCCTATTGGAAGTGTGAGGTGGAAGCAGATAAAAAAACCACCAAAAGATTCGTTGATCCAAGGAAAACAAGGTTTTAT